>LDKF01001587.1:3248-13750 GCA_001026735.1 Rotylenchulus reniformis
TTTCTTTGGGACTCTTACTATTGTTGAGTCCCTGGATATATTAGGTATGTACCAGACATTCAATCTTGGCATTATGTGATATGGGGGTTAGAAAACATAAAATATTTTTATGTTGAAAAGATTGCGTATCGGGACTCAACAATAGTACGAGTCCCAATCAAAATGGCCACTTTCGAATTGGCCAAAGATCCGCTTCCATTCTCATTGATCAAAGATCAACCTTTTCTCCGATCACAGATCAATCAATCAATACTCGGTCAATCATCATCCCATCCGGAATGTCCTCTTCCTCCTCCGCCTCCTCCCTGTCCGCTTCCGTCTCCGTGCTCGCGGCCCTGTTCCTGCTGTTGTTGGCGGTGAGCGCGTCGCGCGCCAACGACGACATTGACGCCACCCCCCAGCAGTTCCAACAGTTCTTCCGCCGCAACGCCAAATGGATCAATTTGCCGTCCGGCGGCGGATCCCTGGTGAAATTTTGCAAATTTTTTGGATTTTTTGACCATTTTTATCATTTCCAGGTCAGCGGTCGTGGCAACTTCCGGCCCGGCTTCCACTCCTCCCTGCGCCTGCGGGGCCACCTGGCCGAACCATTGTTGGCCTTCAAGGTATTGCTTGTAAAAATCTGAATTTCTAGGTTCAGCTCCAATTTATGGGTTCCATTTCGTCTCTAATTTAGCTACAATTTTCCGCGTATTTTCCCCAATTTCTCATTAGTCCGACACATGTTAGTCCCCTGTTGTGTTCGAATTTCTGATACATACCGTATTAACTGTATTAAGACCCCCCGGTCTCTTATTTTTGACCCTTTTCCAGAGTGAGCTCATTAGAGCGAGGGGACCTTTTTGCAGGGACGGGTCTTGTTTTTAAAACTCACCGGTGAAGAGATATCATTATTTTCAACCATTTTTTAGAAGAAGAATTGTTCGAATTTTTTGGAGAAGAAATCGAAATAAAAAAATCGGGCTCTTATTTTCATATTTTTCAAATTAGAGGAGGGGGGCCCTTTTCAGAGGTCTCATTACAGGTATACGGTATCTCTTAACACTCTTGTCCCGTCCAATTTCGCGTTCTTTCGGTGCCAAATCCTCCAAATCCCCTACCATTTTTAGCTTTTCAACTCTACACACATTACTGTAATTCTGCCTCCTAAACTCTAAACTTCACTGAATTTCTCAGGCCTTTAGGCTCCGCAAATTTTCGCATTTTCAGCGTTCCCCTCCTCCGTACTTCTCCGCCTCCAGGGATAGCGAGCAGCAGCATGAGGAGGGACTGTTTGGAGGACTGAGGCGATGAGGATGGTCAGAGAAGTTCAGAGATCAAAGACCAAACACCACCACAGTGATCAGCAGTAAATGTCCCCCCATAATTTTGCTATTCCAATGCTTGGGAATGTCATATAAAAAGATGTTTTCAGAAAATCGATGCCGATCATTGTCGGTAAAAATGAGACACATTTGTGGCCATAAATTTTCAAAATTGGCCAATTCGGACTAAAACTTCAGAATTTTTGTATGTCTTGTAGCCGGTAATGAAGTTCCATTGATTTTGGGAAACGAAACATTTTCCAACAAGGATGGTTTACCCAAATAATTTTTTGGGTTGTTCAGCAGGACATGCTTAAAACTAAACATGATCTGAAAATCATCCAACAAACTATTTGTCGACATTTGGATGTTCGAATTGTGGTTTGAACATGTTCAGATCAATCAAATGTCCTGAAACTTATAGAACATTTTATAAACATGTTGGTTAAACAGAAGTTTCCTTGTAGTCCTCCCTCCCTCTCAATGTTTGGTAAATGTTTGTTTGGCTCGCTGAAATTCAAAATCGGCTACAAAGCTGTGCTGATGAGATGGGACAGTGTTGTGTTGCAACCCATCAACTTACAAATGTGTACAAATCCCCTCAACCTCAAAATCCACCCAAATCCCCTCAGAAATCATACATCAATCCATTTGATTTTCGGTGCCCGAGGCAAAAAGTCCAATTGTAAATGTGCCGAAAATGGAAATGCCCGGGTGTTGAGATTGGGCGGATCAAAGTCCATCAATTGTGTGGACTCGCCATGGTCTTACATATGTATACGTAAGGCCCGAAAGTCCCCTTATTCTCCAGCCTGACTATCTCTTAAACCAGGACTTCTATCGAATTTTTTTTGAAAAATAATGTACATAAGGGAGAAGAGGAAATACATATAACCAGCGTAGTAAAGCCAGAGAATTCCAACTTTTATTTTAGCTCCTCGATTTTATGATGCGAAAGCGTGATGCGTTAAAACATATTGTTGTCTGATTTCTTTTTCTCTGTTCATACTACTTTTCCTATAGCAGTTTATATTTATAATACAATAAAGAATTCGCTTCATAAAATCGAGGGTTCAAAGCAATTTAATCGGCGCCCAATTTTCATTTTACCTCCCAGAGAGTGATTCCCAGTTCCCACCCCGTGAAAAGCATCCATTAAAAAGTGACGCGCTGAACCCATGCCAAGAGATTGTCTGATCGGTGCTAGGTCATTTCCTGAAAATCGGCAAAAATGGGCGTTTCCTGAAAATCGGCAAAATCTTTTTTATTCTAACAAAATGTTTATTACTATATGACTAAATTGATAAAAAAAAATCATAAAATATTAAAAATAAAAATAAATATAAAACAAATAAAAATTAAATTTTTTGGATTCATAGGTCCAAATAAAATTGAGTTTTCTTATTGCATTTAAAAAAAATTGGTCTGATAATTAAAATTTACCAATGTCGAGAGTCGAGACCATAGGAAATTANCTTATAGTTCTTAATTTTTTATAGTTATTTTAAAAAATATACAGGCTCATTTTTCTTCCTTTTTTCATTTTTTCTCAACAATAATAGATTTTATCAAAAATTATTTACTATGAATTTTGGGCCTTTAAAAAATTAGAGTTCAAGCTCGCTCAATTGAACCTTCTGTAATCGTTGAATTTAAAAATATTATTTAAAAAATCATGCAATAAGAAAAAGCAATTTTATTTAGACCTATGAATCCAAAAAATTTAATTTTTATTTGTTTTATATTTATTTTTATTTTTAATATTTTATGATTTTTTTTATCAATTTAGTCATATAGTAATAAACATTTTATTAGAATAAAAAAGATTTTGCCGATTTTCAGGAAACGCTCATTTTTGCCGATTTTCAGGAAACGTCCATTTTTGCCGATTTTCAGGAAACGCCCCTCTGTTGAAGACAAAAAATCAATATTGCCGATTTTCAGGAAACGACCCACCACGGTCTGATCCGGATCCGCGATTTCCAGTACGCGGAACGCACATGCCATCCATTCGTCCACTGCGTCTGCGTTCTGCCGTTGCTGCGTCGCGTCGGGTTGGTTTTGTTTGCTCGCGACGGTTGGCTTAAGAGTTAAGAATCATCTTGGGAAAATGCCGCTGGTTGGGTGTGTGGGTGAGCTGTTGATTGAGGCGGTGGGCGGGCCCTGTCCATCCATTTTTGCAATTTTTTATGAGTTGCAATCCTCAAATGCCTGAAAATGGCATCATCCCCTTTGTGCCCAATTTTCTCGGTTTCAGTTTTCGATTTCAGGTTTTTGGTATTGGGAATCGGGACTTTTCTAAACAGGATTGAAATGATCAGTCGAAAAGATGACTCTTCAGCAGTTGGTAACAGAAATTATTTTTCTTCAGAATTAATTCCAATTTTTTCTCGATTTTTTTTTGCTCAAAGCTGTAGAAAGCAATTTTTCAATAAGCAAATTTTCAAAAGGAAAACAATCTTACATTTTCAAATAATTTCCCCGGCCGCCCTTATATTATTATAGGGATAACCGGCATTTACACAATAAAAATTTTAAAATCCCTCAAATTACTTCTGAAAAAATTAATAATTTTTATTGGGACTCAGATACCGTATTTTCTCTAATTAAGGGTATACCTTTAAAGTTTTCAACCTCTTCTGAAAGTTACCCTTAAATTAGAGATTACCCGTAAATTATAGAGATTATCCATAAATTAGAGAAAATATGGTAGATGATCATTCTCAAAACAAACATGCCAGATTGGCCCCAAAAATACATAAAAATAAAATTGTCCAATTTTTTAAAAGAGAAAAAAGTAAAATTTCAAAAATTTCTACCCATCCCCTTGTTACCCTTACCCTTAACCCATATTTCAGGCTCCAGCAATTCAGTTATACAAAAAAATGATAGATGTCCAAATGAAGTTTCGAGTCTCGGGTTACGTATTTTGATTTCTCGGGTTACGGTCTCGCGTTTCGGGAATTTTCAGATTTCGAACAGCCCGACTGACCAGAGCGATGCATCCCGAGTAGCGAATCCCGACTCGAATATTTTAGGTTGTCCCGAACTGAATCCCGACTTTTTCGTCCTCCCGCTGCATCCATCAACAAAATGCATGCTGCATTTCGTTTTTTGTATAAATTTTACTCTGATTTGGCCTATTTTGTCCACGCCTTGTCCCTGTTTTTCATTTTCAGTTTTTAAACTTTCCTTCCCATATTAGCAATATTCCGACCGGCATTACAAATGTATTTGGCCCTTGGGCTTCCATCGTAGTCCATTCACAAATTTTTCGAAATCGCCGGCTGCTCCTGACTTCGGCATCACCTCTGTCTGCTGGGTAGCAACGGTGCCGACAAAGTTGATTTGGCACTTTAAAATATTTCTGGTATACAAGGAGAAAAATGTTGGTTTTCACTTTGTAATTAACTAAAAGTACCTAATTAAAATTGTACTTTAACTTTTCCTAAAAATGAATACAATCCTCATTCTAGTTTCATGCCATCGATACAGTACACATATTTTTGTGCCGGCATTACTCAGGGCGGTAGGGGACGTTTCAGTGTGGCCGTTTCTGTGTGGAGACTATAAAATTGCTTATAACTCAGCTTAAACGCAACCTCGAAGAACGAGTTTGGTATCAAAAGATAGGCCTAAATGTCTGCTATAAAATTGCTAAAGAGACTATCCGGATTGGCCAAGCGCAAAGAAAGTTATGGCCACATCTTTGGTCAAAATCACGATTCTGTGGCTTAATTTGGCCATATTTTTTGTCCTTGGCCAATCCGGATGGACTCTTTTACGATTCTATAGCAGACATTTAGGCCTATCTTTTGATACCAAACTCGTTTTTCGAGGTTGCGTTTAAGCTGAGTTATAAGCAATTTTATTGTCTCCACACAGAAACGGCCACACTGAAACGGCCTGTTTCGACTCACGGTATCATCATGGTCCGGATCTGGCACCAGTATTAGGCTGTCTGCACTTTTGTGCCACATTTACCGTAACCGTGCTACCCTAGCACGATCTGCTGGTCCTGCTTCTCATCAGATTCACCATCAAAAAAATGGCCCCTTCCTCCTCCCCCGCCGATGGTCACGCAACTTTACCGCGTCAACGACGCGGAATCCGGTTGCCCAACGAACTGTTGCGCGAGATGGTCCAATGCGTGCCGATGCAGTGGTTTGTCGGTTGTCAGGCCGGGCAACAGTACCGGCACGGCACTGCGCAGCTTGGCCCAGTGCTGGACACCTATCTGAGGACCAAAAGGGTAATAAGGGGAAATGGGCAAAGAAATGGATGAATTGTGTAGGTTACACTGGGCTCCAATACATCCGCAATCCGCGTTCGCAATTCCCTTATTGTTAGTTTTGTGGATGATGAGAACGCGGAGCGCAAAATTGTGACATTGTGGAGGACGGCGCGGATCCATTTGAGCCACCCCCTGCGGATTGTAAAATGGATACAAACGCGATGCATTTTAACCACCCATTGGAGCCACCTTTGACGAACGCGGATGCAATTTCGGACGCGGACAATATCAAAATATTTGATATTTGGGTGGTTCCAATGGGAATTTGATTTTGTGCTCCGTTTTCTGATCCGCGTTGACAATCCGCTTGCGGATCCGTCAAAGATTGTTACAATTTCTTGGCATCCGCGTCTTCATCCGTCCTTGCGGACCGAAATGCCGTCCGCAAAATGAATTTTTCATTGGAACCACTCATCAAAAATTTTGCGGACGCGGATTGCGGATGCATTAGAGCCGTAGTATTACACTGAGGCTACAATGCATCCGCGTCCGTAATCCACAAAATTTTGAGTAATAATGTAGCCACTTTGTCCGCGTCCGAAAGGTCATCCGCGTTCTTCCGCGTCCACGTCCGTCAAGGGTGGCTATAATGCATCCGCGTTCGTATCCGTTTTACAATCCGCAAGGGGTGGCTACAATGGATCCGCGCTGTCGTCCGCAAACGACAACATTTTTCGCGTTCTCATTCGCAAATCCGACAAGTGAATTGCGGCCGCGGATTGCGGATGCCGATAATAGTGGTGTTACGAGACGAAATTTTCCCGAGACTCGAGAGTCGAGACCGAGATTTGACTCCGAGACTCGAGACTTTTTAAATTTTCTATCAAAAAAATTTTTTTAAAAATTTGTCAAAAAATTTTGAGGTCGCTAAATGGGGGTAATAATTGAGTCCAAAAAATCCTTATTTTTATAACAGTAATTTTTCTGAATTAAGGGGGATGCCGGTGGCCCCGATAGGGGCCGTCGGAGAAATTTTTGAGAATTTTTGCCCTTTTCTTAATAAAAATTGGTCTTTTTTTAACAATAATTTTACTAAGTTAAGGGGATGCCGGCGGACCCTATAGGGGCCGCCGGAGAAAAAAATTTGAGATTTAGGGTTCTTTTCTTAAGAAAAGTGTTCATTTTTTGATTGGGTTTACAAAAATCCAAAAATGCGCCAAAATATAGCGAAGAGGCTAAAAATTGTGGCAAATGCTGATAAATTTTTCGAAAATTTGAACGCATTTCTTTGAAAAATTTTCATTTTTTCCTCTTTCCTCCTTCACAACTCCCCCCCCAGCCCCCAACTCACTCCAACCTCCTCCCCCTCCACTTTTCTTTCAAAAATGCCAGAATATCCAGTGTAAAAAAGTCTCGTTTTCCGAGACTCAAAATCCGAGACCGAGACTCGAGACCGAGACCCAAAAAAAAACCGAGAAAAGTCTCGACTCGAGACCGAGACTCTCAAACAGCACTAGCCGATAAACAGGAATCAGGAAATGAAAGAGAATGGAAGGAAGGAAGACCCAGCCGAATATGGAACGGACTTTTATCCATTCCATAGAGAAAAGGGCAAAAATGAGGGAATGGTCACTTGTGAATTAATTGTCCAAATGGGGCATACTCTTTTGGCCAAAAACCGATATGTTTCTTGTTCAATCAATTTTGGCAAATTTTGGACCACAACGTGCGCAACTCGACTCCTATTTTTTACCAGAATATTGCTTATTTGTAAGATAAAAAATCGCGAAGTATGTCCATAAGGAGTAAAAATTGCCAAACATGGATAAAATGTGGAATTTTTTCCCAAATATGGACAAAAAATGGCAAAATTTTGCCGAAAATGAATCGCCTTAGTTATTAGCTGGAATATGGGACCATGAAAAGATTTATTCATATGCACTGTACAATATTTTCCTCACAAGGAAAAATTTTCTACTGTAACTCGGAATTTGCATATTCCATTCCCGCCACTTTGTAGAGCATGCACGACAACCGCGGTAAATTTTAATAGTAAATGCCCTCAGAGTTGGGAAGCAAAGTTGTTGAATTTTCAATTTTTGATTAACGGTCGTTCACCCACACGGATCTTCCACACACACTGGGATGGCATCCAATTTTTAATAATCCTTAATCATCATTATTCGTTGGTTTTATTCATTATTTTCTTTATATAATAATTCCCAGCCGTTTTTATGGCGCATTGCTTAACAGTAATTTTAGATGGTACGACCGATTGGTGGATGATCCGCGTGGATGAACGACCGAACATTTAATATTTATTATTAAAAATTCTATAACTTTGCTTCCTAGCTCTACGGGAATTTACTATTAAAATTTACCGCGGTTGTCGTGCATGCTCTACAAAGTGGCTGGAATGGAATATGCAAATTCCGACTCACAGTAGGGAATGTTCCCTTGTCAGAACTATCCGAAAATCACGTAGGCAGGCATGATCGGTGCTGAATAGAGATCGCTTAATCCGGTCTCTAGTGCTGAATCGTTGAAGTGTGCTAGGGCGTTAAAAATAGGCCAAGTTCGAAATTTTTCGAAAATACATGAAATTTCGAACTTTTTGGCCGAATCTCGGAAAAACTAAAAATACCAGCAGAAAACAGAGCAAAATATCAGATGATAGGGCGAAAATGTGCACAATTTGGCTTTTTATACTTTTGGCATTGATCAGCAGGCACTTATGCTTCAGCAGGTGTGGGTCTCTGGCTGCATATTCAAAAAACGGTAACGGTATACGGTAAACGATAAAATTCAAAACGCGGTACGATAAAAAAAATGCGGTAACGACATCTGTCAAAAACACGGTATTCGCGGTATACGGTAACGTCTTTAGGAACTTGATCATTTTTCAGGCGGCCCTGAGAAGGGCCGCCGGAGAAAATTTTGAAATTTGAGCCAATTCCTTTAAGAAAATTGCAATTTTTTCAGAAATCTAAGAGTACCAGAGAAAATTTTGAGTCATTTTGGGAAAATTTCTACTTTGCGTTGAAAGCAAACTTTTACATTTTTTCAGTAGAGATCGAATGGATTCTCCCCGATTTTTTTTTGCTTTTGGTCTAATGCTTCACACTTTAAAAATAGTTTTAACACTTTTAAGCCAAAAATTTCCTTTTTTGAGGGATAAGGCGTAGAAAAAAGCCAAATAGCCTTGGCCTAAAGCTTTGTTTTTGAAGCATAAAAGGCCAAAAGTATAAAAGGTAAAATATGCAGAATTTTATGCTCTATTTATGGACTTTTTAAATTTGTGCGTTTCCCGAAAATTTCTGAAAATTTTCGACTGTTTTCGAACAACCAGCTATGTATTCAATTCGGCAGGTTTTTGGCCCTTTATTCAACGCCCAATTTGTCCTTTTTTGTTTCAACGACCTAGCACCGTGTACTTGGTCAAAATTTTGATCAATATTTGATCAAAATTTTGATCAATATTTGTTGTGCATATCCATTTCGTATACCTTAGACTCAACCTGAAAAAATTAAGAGATACATAGAACATTAAATTAGCTACGAAATGAGTCTGAGCCAATTCGAATTGGTCAAAATTATACAAAAAGTGACAGTCAGGATGAAATAAGCACACATCGCTGTAATTTGGCCAATACAAGTGATTAATAGAGCACGGACAGGGAGGGGAGCAGTTTTTGGTCATTTTCTTGCAGATTTATATATGCAAAAAAATTCAATGTTTTCAAAATATTTTAGGGATAAATTTTGGTTAAATGAATTTTTCATTTTGCCCTAGGCAATGGCCTGAAAATGGCAATTGCCCTGAGGCAAATTTCGAAAAATAGTTGCTTATAACTTTTTGTGGGACTACATAGAGAGTTTGTGTTTAAACTACAGTAGAAAAAATCGGCCATAAAATATAAACAATGCCATTTGCAAAAAGAAAATTTTAACAATTTTTTAAAAGGGACTTATTGACGATTGAATCAGTTTGCCTCAGGTAAATCAATTTAAAAAATCAACTACATATTTTAATTTAAAAAAGCAACTATTTCGAAATTTGCCTCAGGGCATTTGCCATTTTCAGGCCATTCATTGCCTAGGGCAAAATGAAAAATTCATTAAACCAAAATGTGACCAAAATTTATCCCTAAAATATTTTAAAAACATTGAATTTTTTGCATATAAAAATCTGCAAGAAAATGACCAAAAACTGCTCCCCTGTCCGTGCTCTAGTGATTATCTTGGCCACAACTTTTTCGCCAATGGGCCAATCTCTGAACTTGTGCTTAGACTAATTTCTTAGCAAATTTAGTGCACAATCTTGTGATGCCAGGGAAATTTTTCTTTATTGATTTATCACATACGTAAGTTCGGAAATCGACAGTGTTCGAATTGTCATGACTAGGGCTTCCAAACATATGGAAATCCATATTTTTCTGCGCACTCATAATGGCCTGGAAACCACGTAAAACACGTTTTCCACTTGATTTGAACCTTCTAGCTTGCATTTTAGGATCCATATTTTCCATATTTTCCATATTTTCGTCCATATTTCGCCATTTTTTAAGAAAATTCTTAAACAAAAATGCAATAAAATCCGAAAATTTATGATTTTTTGGAAAAAAAATTGGAAAGAATTTTTACAAAAAAATTCTCGGAAAAAATTTTCAGTTAATTTTCAGAAAAGGAATATGAAATTAAACTTTTTTTTTCCTCCGTAAATTCATTTTTAAAATATTAAAAATGATTTTTAGAAGAAAAATTTTCATTTTTTCCCAAAATTTCGCCAATTTTTATCCATATTTTCCATATTTTTGTCCATATTTGGAGAAAATTTCGTATTTTTGTCCATTTTTTATGGCCATATTTTGCGATTTTTTATCCATATGTTTGGAAGCCCTAGTCATGACCTCCTGTTGCCGATGGATTTTTGAATTTTTCAGTCATCGAGGATGTGTATGTAC
>LDKF01001588.1:18558-29917 GCA_001026735.1 Rotylenchulus reniformis
GGGGAGGAATGCCCCCTGAAACGCCAAGACAAAAAAATCCACAAGGTTCCCCCTATCAAATTTTTTAGGGAATTTTTTTTTGAAAGTTTGGAAGAAAAAATGAAAGATTTCGTTTAAAAATCGTCAAAATTTTAAAAATTTTCTCCGACGGCCCTGCTCCCAAGGGGTGGAGGAATTCCCCTCCCCCACCGAAAATTTTTTCTACTTACGCTCCTGCGCAAATGAATAAAAATTATTTAAAAATGTTTTGTTCCGCATAATTTTCACTACTTTTCACTCTGTCAAGCAATTGCTTGTTCAACATTTGTTGCCAGTCATCCTACTAGGAATATCTCGAACCAAAAAATATATCCTAAGGCGAAAGCTCCAGACCCAAAAACCCCAGGTTGTCAGATGTGGGGCTTTTTATCAAAATCATAATCCTCAGTTGGAACTTTAATTATTGTTTTATTAATTTTATTGCTAAATAATTTAGGATTGATCTTACAACAAAGAACCCATCGGCTTCCCCTTCCTCCTCGTCCATCTACCATCACCTTCCCCGAATCTCTTCGTTCCCCTTCCTCCTCTCTTCGGCCTTGAACAAGTTCTACGGGTGTTGCAAGCCTCACACCACCGATGATTGCACCATTATTAAAGCAAAAATTTTCAAATTTTCACTTACAAATTTTACATTGTATGATTTTAAATATGATGGCGTGTTGTTCTAAGATGATGTCTGTTGACAGAAATTCCACATTTTTTGTTTTTCGATAAACATATTCTTTGGCTTTGTGTTTAATTGAAATCGATTATTTTGTCAAGAAAAAAGTTTTAAAAAATTAGGGGCGTAAAGTGAAAAAGTAGCAAAAAGAAAAAAGTTAAAGCTCCCTTTCTTTCTCTTAACTCGCTAATTTGGAAGAGAGAAACAAACGATTGTTCCAAAATTAAGACGAAAATTTTTTATTTTTGTAAATTTTAAATTGCCTTTCATATATTATTCATATTTAAAATTAAATTCATTAGAATTAGAACCCGGAAACTTCTCTTCACCCAAAACTTTTTTTTTAAAGATTGCTAAGCCAAAACTATAAAAAGCAGAAACGTGAAATTTTCGAAAAAAACCAAAAAAGCCAAAAGTGAGGCCTTAAAATTTAAACATTTTTCTTTTAGTCCTAATAAGGGCCCTTTTAAAAGGACATTTGATGGGGTCCATTTACGAAATGCTACCAAGTCAAATAAATCAAATAAACATATCTACAGTCACAATGAATTAAATATCTCAAGGGTGTTGCGATATTTGGGGCTCCGACACTTTCTGAAATCCGGCTGAAAATCCTACTTGCGAGTCTCTCACAAATGTACCGGGGGTACCTTTTTGAAAATGAAACAAAAAAAAATCGCGGTAATAGTTTAGTTAATTCCCTGCCTTTTTTGAAATTTTTTTTAAATCGCATAAAAACATCTTTCCCAGGGTAATTTATGACGCTGAATCCGATTTCTACGTCCGTTTTGATGTACTGTCACCGACTTTGACGCTGACGTCAAAATTTTTTGTAATTCGATTTTAGCCTTAAATACATTATTTGCTAAATTGCCATGGATCAATTGAGAAATTTCACAATGTATTGTGATCGTACAAATGTCTTTTATAATTTCTGGCATCATGTTTCTTTGTTTTACCCATGTGAACATCATTAATTCACTATTTTTCACAATATTTCATTGCATAAAATCGAATTTCAAAAAAAAATTTTTTTGGCATCAGCGTCAAAAAGTGACGTCGGTGATGCAGTATGTCAAAACGGACGTAGAAATCGGATTCAGCTCAAAAATTAGCCAGGGAAAGACGTTTTTAGGCGATTTAAAAAAAAATTTTTTTTCAAAAAGGGGGAATAAACTAAACAATTACCATGAGTAATTTTTTAACACGGGTTTTGTTTTTTTTTGGTCTTGGCACTTCGAAGTTGAAAATTCAGAAACAATTACGATTGATTAACCCGCCAAAGTCCCTATCACCCACCTCAGTCTCTTCTCTTCAATCATTTCGGTTTCAGGGAAGATGGATAATTCATGGAACTTTTTATAAAAAATTTGGAATTTCCTTCGAATACAAAATTAAGGAATATGTTTATCGAAAAATAAAAAAAATGTGGTATTTCTGTCAAGGTGGCACCATCAAACAATTATATCATCATTTTCAAAATCATGCAATGTGAAATATGTAAAAATGGCTTTATTTATGGGGCAATAGCAATGGGTGAAGCCTGCAGCATCCTTTTGAAATTGTTCAAGGCCGAAGAAAGGAAGGGGAGCGAAGAGATGGCGAACAAAGTGATGGGTTGTTTGTTGTTAGATCAATCTTAAACAATAGAAAAAATTACAAGACAAGTGAGCTTTTAAATTTTGAAGAAATCAATTAAACCCATATTCATAGTGCATTTTTTGATAAATTTGGCATTAAGTTGGAATAAAATTTTGAAAAATAAAAGTATTTGGCGAAAAAGACCCATTCATTTTTTGGAGGTTTTGACTCATGTCATAGAAATATATTTTTGATTCGAAATCCCCGTTCTTAGCGGTGAAAGGAGAGATGAAATAAGAAGAGATCTACCCATTCCCGGCACATAGACTTGCCGTGCCGAGATGTGGTGCTTTACTGGCGCTGCAGTCTCCACTTGCGTCGTCCTAGAAGAATAAGGCACGCGCTTTCCATGTAGTTCATCTGTCAATGAATACATTTTTAGCACTTTAGTTTTATTTTTATTTTTTTAGTAATCCGTTGACGGCGTGCCGACTTTTGCAGACCCGACATTTGCAGATAATTCGTCATTTGCTGTTCATAACTCGGTTCAAACGAAACCTACAGAAATGAATTTGGTGTCAAAAAATAGAGCAAACAATTGGCTACAAAATGAGCCTAGACCCGTTCGGATTGGTCCAATATGGAAAAAGTTATGGCCCAAGCACTATGAATTTGGCCAAAAATATTATTTTGGCCATAACTTTTTTTCACAACTGAAGAATGGGCATAGGCTCATTTTTAGCTAATTTTTTTACTCTATTTTTTGGTATCTAACAAACTTCTCTAGGTTTCGTTTAAACCGAGTTATAATGTAATCTGCAAATGTCGGGTCTGCAAAAGTCGTACCACGCCGTTGACAAAGAACTTCAGGCAGGGAAGTAGCCAGTGGGCCGGAAATTAAAAAATTTCAGGGGGCCGGGGAAAAAGGAAAAGAAAAATCAAAAAAAAAAAATTAACCAATTTTCTCAAGAAAAGCACCAAAAATCTCAAAATTTTCTTACAGCCCTTAATATAATGAAATTCTCGCATAAAACTTGTTCCTCATTTAGAAAAATGCCCAAATTTCTTTATGAAAATGGTCTAAATTTCAAAAGGTACCAACAATATAAGGAAAATTGAGCTTACGGAAGGCCTCCCTCCCCCTGTTAAAAGACCAAATCCTGGCTACGTTCCTGATTAGTGTTCGGCACCGGGCCGGGCCCGGTCGGGGTTTTTTCGGGGCCCGTGCTCGGGGCCCTGAAAAACCCTGATACCCGGGCCCGGCCCGTTTGATTTGGGAGCTGATAGGGGTTTTTCGGGGTTTTGGGATCAGGGCCCCGACCCCGAACAAATCAAAAACTCAGGGTTTTTCGGGGTTATCGGGGCTGACTTTTGAAGCGATTTTTATACATAATATATGGATTTTTTGAATTTTCATTAAATTTTTGATGACAATTTGTCCTAAAATTATAACCTCACACAACTTTTAAATGATTCACCACCTTCCGTCCATCCGTAGTGGCTGAAATTTCATACATGACAGGCATATGTGAAAATATTAAGATCTTGCAACTTTCATTAAATTTCCTCCAGCAAAAAAAGTTATGATCGATTTACTAAAAAATGGGTGGAACATAATTATAACCTCACTTTTTTCAAGGGCCAAAAAGTCCCAAATTTTACAGAAAAATCTGAAAAAATTCATGCCAAAATTTTGGGCACAAAAATTCCTAAAGGCCTGAAATCCTTACAAAGGGGCCTGTTTTCTGCTGGACATTTAGCAGACATATGGGGCCATAAAACAAAAATAAAACATTTTTTTTTCTGAAAAAAGCATCCGAGACCCTAAAAAAAGCATTTCGCTGGGGCAATTGCTCAAAAAAAGCATAATTTCTTAAAACATTGTAAATCTTTTGTGACTAATGTAAATGACATTTTTTGAAGAAAATCCATTGTATGGAGTATCGGCGGTCCCGACAGAGGCCGCCGAAGAAAATTTTGAAAAATAAGCTTTTTTTCTTAAGAAATTTGATCATTTTTATGAAATTTTAAGGGAATTTTGAGAAAAATTCGTTCCGACCCCAACAAAATAAAGCAAATTCTTAAAAAAGCTCTTTTTAATTTTCCAAGCATGGGACCCCCCTAAAAAAGCCAAATGCTTTAAAAAAGCCAATATACGACCCCTTCCATAAAAAGTCATTTACCGCATTCTCATAACTTTGTTCGTTAGGTTGGCGCCTATCCTCCAAGTTGAAGTACCCAAAATCCAACTGATGGGATTCAAGGAAAGAAAATATTATAATTTTCTGCTTTTTTATGTAATAAATTATTTATTTATAGTCGGATTAAAAGGTCCAGGGTTTTTTTTACTAAGATTTCGAAAGATTTTGCCAGAATTTTTATGACCGGCGATAGGATTCAACCTGATTGACCATTATTAAGAAAATGAATTTAAGAAACTATTTTTTAATTTTATTAATTTATTCATATAATTTGATGCATTTTTGATAGCTTTTTGACAATTTTTCGGGAAAATTTATACGAATTTACGAAAAATAGTGAACCCCGAAAAACCCGTAAGGGCCCTGGTAAATTTGGCTCGGGGTTTTTCGGGGTCGGGGTTTTTCAGGGCCCGGGTAACCGGGCCCGGCCCGTATGATTCTGAGAGCTCTTCGGGGTTTTTCGGGGTCGGGGTTTTTCGGGGGCCGGGTAACCGGGCCCCGCCCTGATGCTTTTGCCGATCACTATTCCTGATACTACTCTCACCTGCCGACACTGTCCCTTCTCCTCCTCCTCCTGTTCGTACTCCTCAAAATATTTTTTGATGTCCCGAAGCTCAATGGTGGTGGCGCCCGTTTTCAAGTGCTGCTCGAAAAATTTGCGCTGCTCCATGTACTCGGCCAGAAATTCCTGTGAATGGGGCATAGTTTATTATTATTAGACGAAAAAGAAATTCTACGTAAGGTTCGACTGTTCATAGTCACGAATGATGTAAAAATCTCTATAATAAGAAAAAATACAGGTCCGAAAGGCTGAACTTAAGGCATTAGATTCTCCGAGGACCCAGGGGAAGGTCTGATGTTCACAAAGGTAGAAATTTTCAAAGATCACGTGGTCAAAAAGTCTGAACACAAATAAGGCTAATTTCCCATCCTTAGCATATCCATTAACTCATATCCAAGTTGTCGTTTTCGGTCACTTCTCCAATTATACGAGTATTCAATGGGGTTTACCTCAAGTGCCGCAAGCTTGCGCGTGTCTTCCGGATCCTGACTTTGGTCCGCAATCCATTTAGACTCGCGGATCAACAACTGCAAATACTCGCGCAGCGCGTCGTTGTATGGCATGATGGCATTCTGCTGCAGAAAGGAGGCAAACTTGGCGGCAATGTCCTTGATGCGATCCTTTTTAGTAATGGAAATGATTTTTTGTGGAATAGACACACATGTAAACAGCATTAGAAAACACATTTTTTAAGTTGGAGAATGGCCCCAATAACATTCAAATTAAAAATTAAAAGGGCTTTAATTATAAAAAAAAAAGAACAAATGGCCAGTAAAAAATTTAAAAAGTTTCATATCATATTATTACATATTAGCCTGAAATTTCCAGAACTTAAAAAGCTTCGGAATTTTCGGAATATGGAACTCGGAATTCCGTCCATCCCTGCTGCTATTCATCAGCTGGGCTGGTGAACTGGATTTTGTACATCTCTCTCCTCACACTTCTCACATTAGTTTCGCTCTACCCCTGCTCTTCCTTAAATATTTACTAGTAATAAAGCAAACATGTCCCTGTGTAATAAATATAAATGTGCTGTGTATAAGGCTCATTGCCCTGCTGGGTATTAATAACTCATTCAACATTCATTTCCTAGTTCTTAAGCCATTTGTACATACCTGTTCCTCTGTGTATCGACGGATGCGTTCCTGTGTATCGTTAATGAGTATCTCTTGCTGCTTGCGCTTGTCACCGGTCAATTGGAGTTGCTTCCGGATTTCTGGGTCCTCCACCATTTTGGTGACCTCGTGCTGCTCGTAGTTGATGGCCATGTGCATTGACCATAGACAGCCGCATTTCTGACAAAAAGATAAGAAAATCATTTACGGAAGGAACCCTGACAAGGAAACTCATAACTTGCTCCTTGTCAAATATGAAAACCGGACCAATGAAAGAAGGATTTTATTTTTTTCATTCACCTTAAGCGCGAATCATCTGTGATAAAACCGCCGTTTTGGACAAGGTTAATATAGCTTTCAAATTTTCCAAAAAAAATTTATTCAAAATTTTTTGGAATCAAGCAAAATTCATTTATAATTTTTTTGCTTCCAAAATGGCGGTTTTGCACCGATGATGACTCCACGTTTATAGCATGTTGGGAAAAAAATTAAATTTATCTCGATAAAATATATTTCTAAATGATTCCATACGAAATAGGGAGGGACCCCGTGTTGAACCTTAATTCTTGAAAGATTAAAGTTGTTGGACAAAACGAATAATTGAAGTTAAACTCAAAAATGGCCTAAAAAATAAAAAATTGAAACGAGTGATTTTAACGCTTTCGTTTTCTGGTTTGAATAAGCTCATAGCTCATAGATACCATAAATTACCGTATATGCTGTTTTTATCGCCCACTCTGTGATAATCGCCCACGCTCCAATAATCGCCCATTTTGAAAAAGGGTTGAAAAATACTCGCCCCCGCTTTGATAATCGCCCATGGGCGATTAGGTATAAGAAAATTAAAAAAATGTTCAATTTAAAAATCTAGATAAAAATCGAATAATTTATAAGTCAAAAATCAATTCAAAAATATAAATCAAAAATAATTCAAAAATATAAATCAAAAAATCAATTCATCATATCCCCCGACCCCAAGGAGATCATTTTCCTTCTCATCTCCAGAAAGACCCGAGTCTTTCTGGTTTTCCGAAAAAAACTTTCCGAAAAAAACTAAAAAATTCCAAAATTTTTCGGAATAAACTAAAATTTTTCACAAAAAATCTAAAATTTTCGGTTTTTATTGCATTTTTGTGAAGAATTTCTTAAAAAATGGGCAAAATAGGGAGAAAATATGGAAAAAGTCGCGNGGGAATTCCCTAAAAGTTCGCTCCCTAATCATCAGTATAATAAAATTTTAGGTTAAAAAATAATTTTCTAATTCTCGTTTTTGCACTGTTTTTATTGTTTTTGTTTTTATTTATTTCTATCTGCCTTTAAGAGAATGTTTTTTCAAATTGATTCGTGCCAGAAATTTTTTTCAAATTTGTCAGAACGCCAAAATAAGGTTGAAAAATATTCGCCCACCCCGCTGAAAAATAGTTGAAAAATACTCGCCCCCGCTTTGATAATCGCCCACGCTCCAACAATCGCCCATTTTGAAAAAGGGTTGAAAAATACTCGCCCATGAGCGATAAAAACAGCATATACGGTATGTCGAAAATGATACATGCTCATTTTTTATTAAAGTTTTGCTGACTTACGCTGATTTTTCAATTTGTAATATCTATCTACCAGTAATAAGCTTAAAATGATTTAAATACAAAAATTCATATTTAAAACGGCATGGATTCCAAAAGCTCATCTGATCATTTCTAACATAAGGGAACCAGAAAGATGAGTCTCTGCACTTTAGAATCTTTTCCAGTTGACCCTTTGTTTGTATTGGGCGTATAATCTTTATTATTTGATAATTCGATTGCAAAAACAAAAACAGATTTTTACTTTCAAACAATTCGAGTTGCGATTATTCACGGGTCATTGCGGGACGAAAAAAAAGAAAGTGCGGGATTCGTCTTTCGTAGCTGCCGTTATGTAGTTAACTCGGCCGTAAGCAAACATATTCTCTTTTTTCTCTGATGCTTGTTTTTCTCACGTTCTTTTTTTTTCTCTACCCTGTGTTCTTTCTGTTGTGTATTCGCTAGTCAAAAGCCGAATAAAATAAGAATAAAATAATCAATCGAGTTGCGATTATTCCAAATATTTAAAAATAGAATAAATAATATTTATTGGGCGGATAAATATCAATTGTGTAATAACAAGGGAATTAAATAACGAATAAAAAATAAAAAACAGGACAAACAGGGAGGATAAAATGTCACAATAGTTTGAATGGGAATTTGGTGCCTAACACACCAAGATCTTAAAACCCAAATACCCAACATCGCCCTCTTTAAGCTTGATCCATCCCTAGGCGATTTTGCCTCCGGTCCATGACGAATTTCTGTCTTGTATAAGCGAATACCTGTGTTCGATCCATGTGAAATCTCCCGAATCCTCAGTGAGCTCCGAATCGTGACTTATCTGACAAAGGATCGAGCTGGAAACCTCATAAACTCTGATGCGCTCGGCTTTTCTGGTGATCACAGCTTTCAACAATGGCACACGCACCTAGAAAGTCGCCTTACTTGCACTTCCGATGATCGTGCCCGGCAACCAGCATACTTTCCGATGACGAAAATTTAGCACATGGACAGCTTCTCCGATGCCGAATTCAGCTGAATCTCCGCGGAACTTTCCGTTCCGATCAGCATTTCCCTTCCCCTTCTGAATAACCGCCACCGCCTTTCCTGGCGTTTCCTCGGCTAGATCTTCCATGGTTGCCCGTGTCCAATCCGCTCTGGGGAGAATGTCCAAAGCTCGAATACATGGGATTCCCAACAATTCATGTCGAATACCGTCGCTGACCAAAGCAGTGAGCTTCCTGGGTTGTCGCTCCCCCATCTTGACAATGCACTCCAATTTGCCTCGAATCCCGACACACTTGCCGTTGCAGTCCCTGACATTTACTACGGCTTGTTCCAGCTTCGGTCCCAGAAGCTTATGCCAAGTGTCCGATGTCAGCTGCGCACCCGAGTAAACCTTCATTTCCACTTCAATGCCGTTGACTTGGACCGGGACTTTCCACCAGTCCGAATGTTCAGCGTCTGTTGCCAAGCAAAATGCGTCTATTGCTACCGTGTCAACAGCATGAGAAGGCCTTGGCTTCTCTTTCTTTCCCTTTCCTTTCAATTAAGGGCATGTATTGCGGATATGTCCCTGTTGGTTGCACTTAAAACACCGTGCATTCCTGTACCGGCAGTTCCGACGACTGTGACCAGCTTCTCCGCATGCAAGACAATCCTGATCGGACCCATCACTGTTGACCGAATCGTCATCTTTAGGTTCAGGTTTCCGCGCCTTTTCCTTCTTTGGCCGCTTGTCCCTCCATTGCTGTGGATGCGTGTGCACCGCATTCGCGAATTTTGGACCTTCAGAGCGTGCCAGGGAAATCGCCTCTCGCGGATCAGCTGAAATGCACTGCATTTCTCACCCAATTTCTCCAAAGTCAGGTCTTCGTTCTTTTTGCGTGCTTCTTCCAGCAATTGAAGGCATTTCTGCCGCAGATCGTGGTGATTATCATGCAATCCCACCACCATGATCAGTCACTTCAGCGTCACCTTGCTGAGGGTCAGCTCGGCGTTTTCGCATGCAGCATTCACTTGCGCCAAGAATGAGGCGACATCCTGATCTGCGCTCTGCTTCAACTTGAAGCATTCAAAGCGTCGGATGAATAACGATCTGGTATCACCAAATAATTCCTTCAGGCGCTTGACCGCATCAGCGAAATTCAGCTCATCCGGCAGCTTAGGCAAAATGCTGTCAGCGAATCGAGCATACTCCGGATCAGCCAACTTGCCGACGAGCAGTCATACTTTGGTCGCTTGTTCCAAGTCTTTGCCGTCCTGCTCGATGAACTTGCCGTACCTTTTGAACCAATGTTCAAAGGTAAATCCCGTCTCCGGATCATAGTTGAATTTTCCGATCCGAGTGTCGAGCGAAGAAGCGAGACTGGCCATAGCCGAGCTGCCTGATTGCTGTGTCCCGGCAAGCTGTTGCTGATCAGACAACTGCTTAACCATGGCCATTATCATCTGCTGTTATGTCGCCATGAACTTCTCAAATTGCGCTTCATTCATGATGGATGCTAATTCCGATCGGCTGATCAATGCCGCACCCTTATTTGCTCTGGTTTGCACCTAGCAAAAGCGTCTCTGTCGCCTAGGAGCAAAGGGTGTGTGCTTTTGTTGAGCTGTTAAATGTTGCCTAGACACTTAACAGCAGCACAAGAGTCGGAAATCGATCGATGGAAGGGTGCTGTCCTACGAAAATCAAATGAATGTCCGGCGCACAAAAAAAACTGTTCGAAATGGGATTTCCCATTTTTCTTTCAGACTGTCGAATGTCCGGAATTCTGTCGACAAATCTTCAGCCTTTGCTGACTGCGCCAATTTGTTGTGTATTCGCTAGTCAAAAGCCGAATACACACAAGCAAAATAAGAATAAAATAATCAATCGAGTTGCCATTATTCCAAATATTTAAGAATAGAATAAATAATATTTGTTGGGCGGATAAATATCAATTGTGTAATAACAAGGGAAAAGACCTCCGAAAATTGGAGGGACCAAGGACCGGGGTTGAGAGTCGACCAAGGCGGGCCCGGACCAAGGAATACCAAGGAATTCCTTGGTCCGGGAATTCCTTGGTCACCAAGACTAAGGCCCGGACCAAGGAAATTTTTTGTACAAGAAAAATTCGAAAAAAATAAATTTGCTGTAATCAACAAATCAATCTTGCAAAATGAATGATAAAATGTTGAAAAATGATTTTATTAATAATAAATGAATAAATAATCATAATCAGTATCGATAATTCAATTCTTTGATTGCACGATTGAGGAAAAGGAGTTTATTAATTGTTTCTGGTAACAGGCTTCCTCTTCTGTAATGGCAAATATCACGTGCGACGTTAAACAAAAACTCAGAGGCACAGCTAGTCGCAGGTGCAGAAAGGTAGCGAATCGCGATCGAAGCAAGCAAAGGGAATGATATTGAAAAAAAATCAACAGGGTCCCCAAAAAAATTTTTTTTGAAAAATTTTTCGAAATTTTTTTTTCACCAAAGGCAAAAATTGATCAATTTCCTTAAGAAATCCTAAAAAATTGTGGGAAATTTTTTCGTAAAAAATATAATTGTCATGATCACATAATCATTTATGCAAATTTCGAAATATAAAATTAATTTCAATCCTTTATTGCATTATAGGAGATACTTTTGG
>LDKF01001589.1:1228-14822 GCA_001026735.1 Rotylenchulus reniformis
TTTTTTGCTGATTTTGAGGAAGATCGACACTTATAGGTGCTGGCAGTCCCAATAGGGTTTTTTGAAAATTTAGTCGCTTCATAAGAAAATATATAAATAAAGTTTTCTAAAATCCAAAAAGAACAAAAGAACTTTTCTGGTCCAAAAAAGTAAATCATCTTATAGCTAAATTTTAGCTCAATTTTTATTAACAAAAAGGTTTCTCCAGGATCTGTTTGAACCAACTTATAAGAGCTTGGTCCCCAAATGGTAGCCATTGATGTATCTACTCATACTCATCACTCCCCCCACCCCACCCGATAGTTCCCCCGAAAAATGTTTTTAACTTTTTTTTCAGGTAAAATCTATAGAAGTGAATTTGGTGGCAAAAGATAGCCATAAATGTCTGCTATAAACTTGCAAGAATAACATCCGATTTGGCCAAGTAGAAAAAAAGGTTATGACCAGATCTTTGGCCAAAACCACAATTTTATGGCTTAACTTGTCCATAATTTTTTTCAACTTGCCCAAATCGAATAATTATTCTGCAAATTTATAGAAGACATTTAGGGCTATTTTCAAACACTAAATTCACTTCACTAGGTTTTACCTGAAATATTATAATCATTTTTCTATGCGCGGGCGGGGGGAATAATCAGCTTAGAAAAATAAGTCCTTAAAAACGATAGACAGATACCACCTCTAGTCTAAAAACGGCTTTCTCTTCAATTATATTCAATGACCAATCCCCGGGAATTAAATTATAAGACCAAAACTTTCTGATCTACCCATTCATTTAAGCTATATACATATGGTGTATTAAAAATGCAATGGTTGGCCTTAAAACGTGTAATTTGGCGAAATTTTCGGGGATTTTATTTTATTTTTTTGCTCGAACATGATCTCAGCTTCAAAAGTAAAATATGCAGAAAATTATGGTCGATTATTTAATTATGGTCGATTATTTATTTAAAATTTATTTATATTTATTTATTTTTCTTCTGGCTTGCAGGATTAAAGAATTTATGGGATTATTGGTCAATTTTCATTTTAGGTTTTGGCACCGAATTTTTCGCACTTTAGACAGTTAATTTGACCAATTTAGCAATGAGATCAGTTTAGAAGCCGTTTTTAGCCCAGAATTGGTACGTCAACTCCCCTTTACCAAGATTTTGTCTAAGAAAGGAAACCAATGCCTGCTCATGTGTTTTTTCCATTTTAGGCGCCCTGAATTTCTAATAATTCCCCTATTTTCTTAGCAAGATAGCACCTTTGTTTGAGACGAAAACCAATCAATGTCATCTAAAAATGGCCAAAAACATCGCTCACATTGACCTAAACCGGTTGCTGCACAAAAATTTTTGAACAACTTGAATGCGCATCTGGCGCCGACTTTTAAAAATTTGAAGGCGCCATCAGTCCCCCCGCTCCGCTAGGCTCACGGACTTTTAGATAGTGGACAGTTCGAGAGTAGGAACTAAATGAACATATATATGGATTTCGACAGTGGACAATTCGACAGTAAGTTTTTTATTTTTTTTAATGAATAAAAAATAAATATTTTATGGATATTCCACCAAAAATTTGCGGTGTATAATCAATTAAAGGCAAAAAAGAGACTAATGAACGATATTTTTTGTCAATAAATAGCCAAAATTTAAGCATTCAACCAGGGTTGCCATCTCCAACTAACAAAATTGTGGCATTTGCCTTTTGTGTGGAATTTTTGATGAAAAAATATGGCAAAAAATGAGGCATTTGTATATTTTGGAAAGAAAAACCAATCAAAATTATTCAAAAACGTTTATTCCGTAAATTTCTCACTCTTTTCACTTTGTCAAGCAATGGTTGGTTGTAAATAAAGGATCATTTAAGAGTAATCTGTCCCGATAGGGGCAGCTGGAGAAAATTTTGAGAATTTAGGCTACTTTCATAATAAAATTGTCTATTTTTTTGAGGATAATTTTTTATAAGAAACGAATGTGAGGGTGGCGGCCGTCCCGATAGGGGCCACCGGAGAAAATTTTGAAAATTCAGACTTTTTTCTTAAGAAAATTAATGCATTTTTTTGCTTAAGAAATTTTTTTTATGAGAATTATTAATGCATTATTGTGTGTCGAGGGCCTTGATAGGGACCGCCGGAGAAATTTTTTGAGAATTTAAGTATTTTATTAAGAAATTGGTCATTTTTAATCAAATTAAAAAAATTCCAAAAATGTGGAAAAAATGTGACAAGATGGTCTTAAATGTGGCAAATGCCACATAAATTTGTCTGTTTGGCAACACTGTATTCAACTTTTACCCTTCAAATGCTAACAAAATGTTAGCCTCTATTCAGGGGCCTTACCATCATCTCTTAGAAGTTAGTTAAGTCCTTAACCATGATTAAGCTAATCGCAACTCGAAATGCGATTAACCAGCCAAATTAAACATTTCATCGCTGATGTCTTACCATCATCTTTTAGTTAAGTCTTAATCATGATTAAGACCACTAATCGTGATTAAGGATTTCCCTTTCTCTCTTCCTTAATCACGATTAGTGTAATCGTAATTAACTTAATCATGATTTAAGATGATGGTAAGAATTTAGGCGACACACTAATCATGATTAGCGTGACGGTGCTATGTCGTTACAAAAAAATATATCAAAACTCAATATGTCCTCTAAAAACTTTTTTGTTAGACCTGTTAGACCAAAAGTATAAAAGACAAAGTTGTGCAGAATTTTATGCTCTATCTACTGGTATAAAATTTTTTCCAAATTTCGAACAAAAATGTCGAAAAGGGTAGAAAAACCATAATTTTCGATATTTTCGACTTTTTTCGACATTTATTGTTCAAAATTCGTAAAAAATTTATATCAATAGATAGAGCATAAAATTCTGCACATCTTTGTCTTTTATACTTTTGGTCTAACAGGTCTAACAAAAAAGTTTTTAGAGAACATATTGAGTTTTGATATTTTTTTTGTAACGACTCATCACCAGCGTGACTATGGTTAAGTTAACAAAGAGATGATGGTAAGGTTCCAGATACGAATATTCACTTCCTCAATTTGTCGATTTGGTGGTCATACTTTTGAGAATGTCCCTTGAAGCTGAATCACACACATTCAGCATTGTTGAAATGTTAACAAAGCATTTCCAAATACAATGAATGATGCTAATGTAACTAACAAGTAAGTTTGGCCGTTTTGGTCCAGTCACCCCTCAATAAATGAATGAGTCCACCGCGAAGTTCTTTGGGCTGTGGATTTTTGGCCTCTAAATATGTTGGGTTGGTCCATGGTTTGTCGTGTATTTAAGGGGGCTTGAAGTTCCCAAATTCATCTTAGAATTGAAAATACATTAAAATGTTATAAATACATATAAGCTTTAAGCCTCCTTATCATGGTGCTTTTTTACACCTAATTGTATAGTTAATTAGACATTTGAATAATTTTTGTACACCATTTTCTTGCTTTTAATTCGGGTTCATACTGCGAGTAAGAACTTCGAGAGGTATCCCAATTAAGGTACGAGGTATAAGAACATGGATCCAGTTAGAAAAACCGAATTTTTTACCCAAAAAATTTAATGAGTTTATCCACTTCTGCTGGTCTAGCAATTAAGCCCACCCTATAAGGAGTTATTAGCTGTTTATCTTCTCATTTTTCTTACCAAGATAACGCCCATTTGTTTGAAACTTCCCTCGAAAACCCAAACAACTCCAAAATGGTCAAGAACATCGCACTTGTTGGCTTGGCACTGTTGGTGTTCCTGGCGCTGATGATGCCGACCACCACGGATGCCCAGAGTAAACAGGTAGGTAACATTGATCAAAGAGATCAGAATCCAAAAATTATAATCAATAGCTAACCTGGTACGTAAAAGTGATTATCTTGATAACAAAATGGTACTTGGCCTTTTGCCCCAAAATTATCAAGATACGGCCAACTACGTTAGAAAGGTGTAAGACCAAGGCCATAATAAGTCTTAAAGGCACGCTATGCAGAATTTTATGCATTATCGTTTAGCCTTTTTAGTTACGAATCATCAAAAATGTTTGAAAAATCACCATCTTAAGGGATGTTTTAAAATTTTTCAGATAGATTCGAAAATTAGAAAGGCAACAGGTATAGCATAAAATTCTGCATTATTTGCCTGCGGTTCTGAAAAAAATTCTAACTGCCTTTTGGGGTGCTAGGTCGTTAAAAATCCGCCAATTGGGTCAATCTGGCCAAAAGACGCTAGGCCGAAAGTATAAAAAGCTTGCTCTAACTTCTGGTATTTTTAATTTAAATTTCGACGACCTATTTGTTTGAATTTCGAAAAATAAAATTATCAGAAGTTGGAGCATAAAATTCTGCATAAATTTGCCTTTTTTACTTTCGGATTAGCAAGCTTTAAAAAAAGTTTTTGGTCAGATTGGTCCATTTGGCAGTTTTTTAATATTTTACTTATTTGTACCGTGAAACTTTTGAGGCCATTTTGTAACTTTCATAAAAATGACTGATTCTGCACAGAATTTACATTTTATTCCGTATTTTTTCAGTGTTGCGGTCTGCCGAAGCGGGGTGAGAAGAGACGAGGCGGTGAGAAGAAATGGTGGCACTCTAAGCAGGGTTGCAAGGCATAAATTTTTATAATTTTTCAATGAAAATTTTTGCAAAAATAACCCCAAATTTTCAAGTCCTTCTTTGCTGACCCGAACGAGGGCAACTGCAACCGCTTCGATTCTCTGCAAGAATGCCGAGACACTTGCGGGGTGAGTGCCAAAATATCAGTTTGATTTTTTTTATTTTTACAGTTTATATTATGGGGTTCCTCTTACATGTAGCAAGACTAAAAATCTAAATCGTTTTCTGTTAAAAAACATTTTCCATTTACAGGGCCGTGGATAAAGATGAAAAGTTGAGCTGGATGAAAACCGACGGAAACAAGTATGGAAGATGTGATCAAATTTTTTTTTCACAATAAGTGTCATTGTGAATACCTGAATTGAATTGCATAAAAAGAGCAATTTTGATAAAGAAACAGAAATTCAAGTTAATGATCTAGGCAAAAAAATTTTTTTGGAGATTTTTAGTAAGGATTATGGTTTGTGGATTCCGTTTTTATTTTGTTTGTGGAATTTTACAGAAAATCCTTTTATTTGGAAAAATTGTTGCCAAAAAAAGCAAATTTTGTTGACTAAAATATTGGAAAAAAGAATACTTGTTTCGAAAACCTGCTGATTATATATTTATTTTTTGAAGATTCCAAAATTAATGCCAGAACTTGGATTAATTAGTTGTTGTTCAAATTGTTTTAGGCTGAATTCTTCTTCAAATCATTTTTCTGGTCATTTTTACTACGGTAATCGTCGTTTGGTGCTATAGTAACATCATATTTATCATCATCGTCGTCATAGCTGATCATTGGCCGACATTATATTTCCTCCAAAATTATTTCCTCCAATTTTTATTTCCTCCAAACCTTATTTCCTCCAATAATGTAAAAAAGTTCATTTCCTCCAAATTTTTATTTCCTCCAGTTTTTAAATTTAAATTCATAGACCTAAGACATTGCATTTTTGAAGGATTCTGGATCTAATTTATAGGTGCCGATCTCTTTTATTGCATGAATTTTGAAGGATTAGAAAGCAAAAAGTCTTGCAGAGTACTATGATCTATTTGGCGACTAAAAATTGCAAAATATTAAATCCGCCAACTATACGGATCTAAAGGTTTATAATTAAATTGGATGCCGTAATAATGTAGAAAATTATCATATTTGTATCATTAAAACTGATAAATATTAAAAATTTTCAATTCCTTAGCGGTAGTTATGTATGCCCCACAAAAACGTACAATTCCAAGGCCATCATCGTTTTTCCCGCCGGCTGCGACCATTTTCTATAAATATATTCCCGACACCAATTCGCCAATTATTGTTCAGCAATTTTTGGTCATCATTTGATGATCGCTTGTAGATGGATGATGACTTTTTGCCTTCTCAATTCATATTATTCACGCTTATTAGTAAGCAACCATTATTATTGTGATTATTTTGCTGAAATTGAAGCCTATATAAGGATCTCAAAAATAGGCCAAAATGCGGTCCATTTCGAACCCTTGCCCTAGTTTCAAAGGCTAAAAATCCAGCTTATAATACGGTCTCACTACATATGTATTATTATGAGAATTAACCTCCGAATCTAAAACTTTTCATTTTTTCAAATAGCATTTATCCACGATGCCATGAAACTACTTATTTCGGCAATTAGACTTCCATTAGGCTGTTTTAAAGTTTTGGAATTTTTTTATCTCAATTAGGCAGTATTTAACAACAATTCTAACTATAAACTTTTCTTAATTTTCAGCCACCTTCAATAACTTAAAGTTCAATACTTTATATTCGAGATGGTCAAGAACATTGGGCTCGTTGTGATGGCATTGGTTGTGTTGTTGACCTTGACGGTGCCGCCAACTGCAGCGGCCAGGCCAAACCCGGTAAATTTGTTTAATTCAGCAACAGAAGAGTCAGAATAGGCGAAGAATAGAGACAAAACAGATCAGAACAGTCTTTGGAGACCAGAACAGTGGGGAAAACTATAAAAGAAACCAGAACAGAGGGACGAAACCAGAACAGGTGAAAGAAGCATTGATTAGATAAAAACCAGAACGCACAATTACTGTAATTCAGAGGGGAATCTGTCATTGCCCAAACCCAGGGCAATGGGTTTGAAGAATTTTTTGGAGAAACAAAAAAAAGGAGAACAAAAAAAAGTAAATGTAGATCATGATAGTCAAGGACCAAATTAGAAGGGGCACCCTGTTATAGAGTGAGAAGGGTGCAAAAATAAACAACTATGTATTGTTATAAAACTTTTTATTTTTTGACATTTCTTTTTTACTCATCAGTGCTCTAATCGGTAGTTTTGTATGGGGCTGCACCCTAGGAAGTTCGAAACAAAAGTTGGGAAGTGATGCACTTTTCCTTTTAGTGTTGCCGTCTGCCAAAACTAGGCGAGGACCCTCGTGGCCAGAAGAAGTGGTGGCACTCTCCGCAAGGATGCAAGGCACATTTTTCATTATTTTTTTTCCATCAATTGCAAAAATCAACCCCCATCCCCCCTAATTTTCAAGGCCTTCCACGCCTCGTCGAGTTTGGGCAACTGCAATCGCTTCGATAGTCTTCAGGCATGCCGTCGTGCTTGCGGGGTAAGTGGTGGTCGGTTGATCATGGTGACCCCGAAAAATATCGGGAATATCTCCAGCCCCAAATTGGCATTATGAATACCTACTTATTTTCCAGCTATATTTAAACATCGATTTCCCATTTTTGGCCATTTTATTTCAAAAAATTCTATTATGTACTACCCGAAATTTTCTTCCCGAAAAATTATAAAAATCTCTGACAAAACTCTTTTTATGGAAGAAAATAACAGATTGGTGCGGAAAAATGGTTTATTCTCAAATGCTTTTTTTCAGAACTAATTTGGATGGCATTGATTAATCAATGATCAGGCATGAAGAAGATGATGATGGTGTGATCAAATGACAAATCCCTTAGAAATAATTTTTAACATTTCATGGAGTGGATTGTGGCCCACATGTAGAATAAAGATTGATCATTCTAAACGGAAATTGAATCATTCAAATACCTTGTTTATTTAACAGTTGAGGTTTTTAATTTTATGTGTTTTTTTTCTTTCAAAAATAGAGGAACAGAAGGTACTATAGTTATAGTAAAAAAGTCAAATAAATCAATAAAATTTAGAACTTTTTAAGCTTGCTAAGATAATCACATGTATTGGCCAATTTCGGAAAATTTACGTTTTTTGTAATAATTTTTTGGAAAAAGCCAATTCATTTTTTTGGAAGGGAAAGAGCGAATTAAATTATTCAAATAAATTCCTTTTCTAATTGTCAAATTGATATCATTCTTTTTGCAACCTTTGCAATTCCTCATTAGGTATCCACTAAAATAATATTTATTATCATCATAATTTTTTTAATTTTCACTTTTCACCTCATCTCATCTTCAACATTTGGGTTCTCCATAGTTCGTCCAAATGAGGGAAGCTGTAAATGAAAAAAAATTAAATTAATTTATATTTTTTATTCTAACAAATTAAATCATTATGCAACCTATGTAGAGAACTGAATTTGATACCAAAAAAAATTAGAAAAAATCAAAATTAGCACTCCATTCTAATTATCCATTGTCACAAAGGCCAAAATCATTTTATTTTGGATGGACCAATTCCAATTGGTTTAGATTTATTTTATAGTTTTTTTCATTTTTTGACACCATTTTTCTCCAGAATCCCCTTTGAAAAAATGCAGAATTTTATTTTCTATCTGTTGGTATTTTATTTTTTCGAAATTCGGCCAAAAAGTTCAAAATTTTCACGAAATACTGAAAAAAGGTTTTTAGAGGGTATTTCGATCTTTAGGCCGAATTTCGAAAAAATAAAAATACCAGTAGAGAATATAACGTATTCCTCTAATAGAAGCCGCCTCCTCCGGTGTAGAATTAAATAAAAACTTGTAGCCTCTCTCGCCATCTTGGCACTGATACTTTACTAATATTGTAAATAGAAATAAATGAATTGGGCAAATTTAATTTTATTTTTTGAAGATGAATTTTTCTATTTTTTAAACATTTTGATGAGATAATCTTCATTTCTCTTTATTTTGGCACTTAATCCCGAGGGCGGTTATTAAATAGAAGCCAGGGCTTCTATTGCAGAGAATACGATATGTCCATTTCAGTACCGAAACCGATCAGGATTCCAATAAAATTCTGACTGAATCGGGATTCCCGAAACCTGATCCCATCCGACCCTCCGTGTCGAACGAAAACTACCATATACTATGTTTTGTGGAATAGCCAAAAAATGAAGTTAATTGATATCATAAATGTATAAACTGCGTTCTCCACTGATATGTCACATATTTTGCTTATATCTAACCATCTACTTTACTCATTAATAGCACAAATATGCTTTATATTAATTTTCGGATGAAAGAAAACCAACCCGAGGATGTTCTACAAAGTTTCTGGGGAAATGTTACCTGATTTCTGGCCTTGAATTCTTGAAAAATTGAAATACCTATTAAATTGTTCGAAAGATAAAATTTTTAAAAATTAAGGAACGAAACATTATTTCGCAACAAATCGTTGATTTATTTTATTTAACGGTATTCCCAGGGGCGTAGAATCCGAAAGTGATGTTAAATTTGAACTTATATTACATTTATCATGAGTTCAGTGGGATCATGTCACGTCAAAAAATTATTTTTTTGGAAAAAATAATAATTATAATAAAAAAGTGCCTTTATGGGCAGTTTTTGGCCCTGAATCCGAATAATGAGGACATGGTTGGAAATCAACGATCAGTAAATATGTAAATCAATGCTTTGACCATCTCCTTGGATCAACGATCAAAAAAGGCCAATTAATCGATGATTATTTGGTGAAGATGCCTCAGATGAAATACAAAAATGCCAGAATTGTAAAATCTCATGCGATTTAGATTAGAAAAATCCATTTGGTATATTATTAGGCCGTAATTTTTTTAAATCGAAAAAACTCTTTCGAGATCAACGACAACAAAAAAAATTAATAAATTCGCGAGACCAAAAACTGATACTATTGCTACTAATTGCCTACTTATCGGAATAATGAAAGAATGGGCAATGCTTTTGTATTCTCATTTCTAATTCTTACTAAGCAACTATGTAGGTGTTGGTATTGTAAAGCATCCGTTGGTTTCTGATCTCGCAAATTTGATTCATTTTTATGCTTTTTAGTGTTACCATTTTATACTTTGCCCAGTATATAAGGGGTCTCAGAATGGGCTCAAAATCATTCCACCAACCAACCATCCAACCTCCAATCACCTCTTCATTCCAACCTCCAACCCCGGCTTGATTCCCGTTTCTCCCCCGTCCTCGATTCTTGAATGCTCTAAAAATCTACAACCCCGTTTGCTCCAAATTTTTTCATATTCCCACAATGTTGGCTTGTTTTACTTACAACTCCTACACTTAGGAGTTGGGGATTCATCAATAAATTTTCAGAAACTCCAAAAACTTTATTCCCAATAAATCGAGATGGTCAAGAACATTGTTTTTCTCGTTGTGGTGGTACTGGTTGTGTTGGTGGCCTTGATGGTGCCGCCAACTGCCGCGGCCAGGCCAAACCCGGTAAATTTGTTTAATTCTTAAGAGTCAGAATGGAAATAGAAATAATAAGTTGCTGAAATTAATAAAGAATATAAGAAGATAAATTCCAAATAAGAAGATAAAGTTCAGGATCAGGAATTATCAGGAGAGATCAGAAAGCATGTCGAAAATAAATTAGGTATGGTAAATGAGAATCAGAATACATATTTTAGAAGTAAAAAATAGGCCTATTAGATCAGAACAGACAATTTATAGGGGAATTAAACAAAGTTTGTTGAAGGGATCAGAAGATGCAATAGGATTTCAAAGACAGAATCGAAGTTTAAGAATGCATTTTCTGGTTTTTCAGTGTTGCCGTCTGCGAAAACTGGGCGAGGACCCTCGTGGCCAGAAGAAGTGGTGGCACTCTCCGCAAGGATGCAAGGCACATTTTTCATTATTTTTTTTCCATCAATTGCAAAAATCAACCCCCATCCCCCCTAATTTTCAAGGCCTTCCACGCCTCGTCGAGTTTGGGCAACTGCAATCGCTTCGATAGTCTTCAGGCATGCCGACGTGCTTGCGGGGTAATAATAAGGGAAACTCCGAAATCTTGTATACGAAAATAGATGAATATAGATACTAGATAAATGTTTTGGCACTACTTTATAGTCAGCCGATTCGGAAAAACCACTATAAGGGTTTTTAGTCAAAAATGAAAAAAAAAATTTGCAACGCTTTAACTCAAAAGTATTAAAAAAAAGTAAAAAAAAAACCTGTTTAATTTGTGGGTTTTCAAGTCTTTAAAGCAGTGCCAATTATTTTAGAAATAAGCAAAGATAAAAGAACGGATAGACCATATAATTATGCCCAAAGGATCTAATTGAACGCCAAAAATATTTTTAGGGCGATTCACCCAACACAGTGGTTGTGATAGTAACCAAATTAGAGCAAATTTGCATTATTTTATATTTTTTATTTTATTTTTTTATTTTTTCACCTTTCAGGCCCGAGGCTGAAGACCCAGGGAGCTGCCGATTTGGTCGAAAAAAACATTGAAGATGCCTTTTGTGAAGAAAATCGACCAAATTTGTAGTGTTTTTTTTTAATGAGAAACAATGATGGATAATGGATAATTGTGATTTTGCATAAAGAGAAAGAGAGCAATTTGGCAATTGATATAGGTTGTCTTTCCAATGGCTTCTATGACCAAGGTTGCAAATTTAGAATATTTTTTGCAATATACAGGGTGACACAAAAAAATTGCCCGCGATAAATTGTGAATAACTTTTTTATTAATTGAGCAAATTACAATAAAATACTGTCGAAAGATGCGCAACAAAATAGGGTACTTATATAAAAATTAGATTTAAAAATGCCCGTCCTTGGAACAGAAATTGAGACAAAATCGCGCGGAAAAAAATTCGGCGCTGGCACGCAGGTACCCCCCATCTTTCTTCCGGGCGAAAAATTTTTTGCACTCGAGCTCTATCATAAACGTCAAAACGATTGAATATAGTCAAAACATCCGCCTCTTTCTGATCGTATTGTCAATCATTTCAAAAAGGCCCTATAAATTATGGTTTGGGCCGGAATTTCACAATGGGCAGAAAAACGCTGATTTTTGGGTGCCTAGGGGTCCAAATCAACAAAATTTCTCATATAAGGGGAAATCTCCGGGGCATTTTGAAACCTCGTTCTATGGTCTACTTTTTGGCAGAAAGAGAGAATTTTCCAGAAGTACTCTGCGCCTGGCCACACAGCTCACGAAATTTAGACATGGTGCCGGACCTATCTGCCCAAATTCATATCATCTCAAGAATGGCCCCCTATTCTCCCGATCTGAATCCGATGGATTATTCCATCTAGGCCATATTGAAGGCCAGGGCCTCTGCTACCCTACTTAAAAATTTGGAGTCATTTATGTACGCCCTTCTTAGAGAAAGGGACAAAATTACGATTCAAGAGCTGTGTGCCAGCGTCGAAATTTTTTTCCGCGCGATTTTGTCTCAATTTCTGTTCCAAAGGGCGGGCATTTTTAAATCTAATTTTATATAAGTACCCTATTTTGTTGCACATCTTTTGACAGTATTTTATTGTAATTTGCTCAATTAATAAAAAAGTTATTCACAATTTACCGCGGGCAATTTTTTTTGTGTCACCCTGTAAATGCGGATCAATTTATTTTTAATTTTCAACGTCTACCATATATTGCATCTCACCAGCATCTCAGATTGGGATCAATTTGCCATCTTTTTGCGGTGCAAGCCCATATGAATTGGCCCAGTCTAAAATAAGTTATGGCCAAAATTATCGTTCTATTTTATTTTCTATTGATACCTGTAATTTTAAAAATATCTAATTAGTTTTTATATTGGGAATATCACTCAAAACCAATATTTAGTTGCCATTTATTTGCTATAGGACACTAGGGATGCTCAAAACCTGAAATTTTTCAAAATTCAAAACCAAAACCAAAACTTGAGTCCAAAAACAAAATTTGGTTACCAAAACATCAAAACTTTCATATTACTTTAAAAAATTTAAAAAATGTTGATTTCAATCATCAAAATTTACGTGCAAAAAAATTTTTTTCTGTTAAACATTTTTTTCTAAAAAAATTTTCATCAATATCATATGGCTTTAATTGATTTTAAAAATGATAAATTTTAGTTGAAAAATTCGGTAATGTTAGGGACCGCTAGAGAAATTTTTGAAAAAAGATTTTCTTTTAAAAATATGTCCCTTTTTGAAACTTCGGCGCTAGTTGCAAAGTGGCCGTTCTTGGGACTCTAACATTTTTTGAGTCCCGGGACTCAAAATCATTTTTTATTTGCACAAAAATATGGTATTATATGATTTTGTTGGTTGGATTGACATAGAATTCTAGATCAGTATTCATATGTACACAGTTCGGTACCATACAAATCCGCCCATATCCAGTACGGGCAGCATACAAATTTGCCCGTATCTGCCCGTATCCAGTACGGGCGCCAACCATACAAATTGCAAAAAAATGTCAATTTGTTACACATGTGTAAATTACAATGTCGAATAATAAAAATTTAATGAAAAAATGAAAGATTTTAACTTCCGAGACTCAAAAAATGTTAGAGTCCCAAGAACGGCCACTTTGCAACTAGCGCCGAAACTTCTATTTGAAGATTTTCATGCTTGAAATTATATCTGATGACCGTGCTGAGTCGTTTCGGCGAAAACCGCCATAATGGGCGTTTCGGCGAAAAACGCCAAAATAGAATTACTTTAGTTTAAAACTTTTTTGTTAGACTTGTTAGATAAAAAGTATAAAAGGAAAAGTTGTGCAGAATTTTACGCTTGATTCGAATGGTATTTTTATTTTTTCGAAATTCGGCCCAAAAGTTCGAAATTTTCCCGAAATACCGAAAAATACGGTTTTTAGGGGATATTTCGAATTTTTTGGCCGAATTTCGAAAAAACAAAAATACCATTCGAATCAAC
>LDKF01001590.1:14370-31409 GCA_001026735.1 Rotylenchulus reniformis
CACCCGTCTCCGGCGGCACCGAAATATGAAAATTTTTTACGGTTTTTAAATGAAATCGGACACTTTTAATTCAAATATTTCAAAAAAATTTCCAAAAATTTTAACAGGGGGCTTTTTCAATTTTTTGGTCTTGGTATTTCGGGGGAGGGGGGCACTCCCCTGGCTACGGCCCTGTTTTCAAGCCTTTCTACCTGTGTTCGCATTTACTATAATAAAATAAATTATGAAAAATCCAAACCAAAAATTCATGCAAATAAAAGTGAAAAAATCCTTAAAAAAATTTGGATTTTACCAACATCATAGTCGATGTCGTCGTAGTGTACTTCGGACTTCTGCGCCTCCTCCGTGTGCGGCTCCAGCATGGCGGCGAACACGGGCGACCGGGCCGCAAGGATCACCCGGTGAGTGGCGATCTCGCGCTTGTCCTTTGCCTCGCCTCGGCACTGGATGGTGAAGTCGGCATACCTGGTGTCGCCGAACTTCAGCTCCAGGTCGTGGGCCAACTAAACAACCCGAATCATGAGAATTCGAAAAAAAATTGAAAATAACCTATAAAATTCCAAAATACGGATCCGAAAAAAAAGTTTAAAAATTATGATTAAACGAATTTTCAACAAAAATGGATCTTTTAGGATAGAAAAGTCGAAAAAAGATCCAATCGAAGGACACCAAAAAACTGTTGGGATTAGAAGTGGAAAATCTGCTGCTAAAGATCCCCCCAGCCCCGAAATGCTATATTGGAAATTTTTTCATAGGGTTCCCCTGTTGATTTTGTCTAAATTCTGAAAAATTTCAAATGGTCGAAAAAGAAGAAATTTTCTTGGCGGCCCCTTAAAGACCACTGAACTTCGTTTATTTTTATTTATTTATTTCGTTCGTAGGCGACCCCCTCTTCACAATCAGTACCCTTCTGAAAATTTTTACTGACCCGGCGTTGCTACTGGAAAAATTTTGGCTGAGATTTTTTTATATAAAAAATTCAAAAAATGGAGACACAAACTGATAAGGGGAGGAAGGAACAGAAACTTGTGAAAATTTGAGAAAAAACACACCTCGGATGGCCTCGGCTCGGGCATCGCTTGGTTGGTGGTGTTCTGGCTGTTCTTGGTGATTGTGTCCGAGACAATGGTCAGGTTGAGCAACAGCTGGATTTCGTCCTGGGGCTGGATGTGGCTGATCAGCACATCACGCCGAATGTACTCGAAGTAGCCATTCAACTGCAAAGAGGAAAATTATATAATAGTTGGAAAAATCTGTACCGAAAAAATGGATAAATTACTACAAATGGCCGTAATGGAGAGGGTTTTTTTTTGAATTTTTTTTTTCAAAAATTAATAGGCAGAAAAAATTTAATTTTTTGGTCTATTACTTAAAAAAACAATTTTTTGAACGGACTTGGTGCTGCGGAATTTTTTTTTGAGCTTTCGACCATTTTTTGATTGGGGTTTTTAATGGTTTTCTTTCCCATTTATTCCCAATTCGCGGAATTTTTTTTGGTTTTTCGAATTTCGAAAAGGGGATCTTCCCCTATCCCCTAACCCTAACTATGGCCTAGATTGACCAACACAATAAGTCCAACCTGTTGTGTGCCCGTGTACACCGTGGCCGGCACCTCTTCACTGCGCGTGTTGTACACCGAGAATTTGGCCTTGAACTTGGCACTTGAACATGAGAAGACCTAAAGATTGAGAAAATATCACAATTTTAAAAGAAAATATCATTTTTTGGATTATCGTTTATTGTTAGGGTGCATTCATACCCCTCCCCAAGTCGGAAAATTTTCATAACGGCCCTTGTTGATTTGGCCCAAGTTTTCAAAAAAAATCTGTTGCCCCTGTCGGTGGGCCGGCGGCACTCTTAAAATTTCTGGAAAATAGCGGGCTTCTTTATTGATATGTAAAAAATTGTAAAAATTAAAGCCCAGCAGGCCCGTAGCCAGGAAAAATTTTCGGGCGGAGCACCAAGGAGGAGGGAGGTCAGAGAAGCCGCCGGAGAAATTTCGACGATTTTTAAAAGAAATCGGCCATTTTTTCTTCAAATTTTTCAAAAAAAAATTCCCTTAAAATATTTACATCAGGGAGGACCCTTTTTCTTTCTTTTTTTTGGTGTTGGCATTTCGTGAATCATTTCCAAGTTTTTCCCTACTTGGAAGAAGCAAAAATCCTTGTTGGACTCCTTGTTGCCCTGGGGATGCAGCCGAATCTTGAAGGTCAGATAGCTGGCGTTGTCGTTTCCATGCATCGCATTGCCGGCATTGTTCACTAGCGCATTGGTCTGGGAAGAGCCGGTGGTGTGTTGCTAAAAAATTTGTAGGATTTTTGAATCGAAAATTTAAATATGATACATTTTTTTTTTAGTTTTGGGCTACATCTTATATCAATGACTCACATTTAGGGGTCCAAACAATAATTTTTGTTCTGGATTTTTTTTTGTATCTATCAAAATTTCAAAAGGCTATATATAGTATATGCAGCAAGATTCCCATGCAGGGGCGTAACAAGGTGGCGGGGGGCCTGAAATTTTCAAAACTCCAAAAAAATGAAAAGGGTCCCCCTGTTAAAATGTTTTTTTTTGGAAAAATTTTCGAAAAAAATATTTCACCAAAGGCAAATCAATTTCCTTGAGAAAATTTGATAAAACTTCAAAAAATTTAACCCTCCCTCCATCCCCCCTCCTGAAATTTTTTCTGGCTACGCCACTGGCTTCAGCCCCCTGTTCACCCCCCTTGGCGCCAGCCTTTCTTTGGATTGTACACCAGTGAAGTATGGGATTTTTAAAATACGGGAATACGGGATTTCCAAAAGATTTAAATTCGGTTTTTAAAATTTTTATTTTTGAACTATGATGAAAAGATAAATTTTCAGATTAGATTAAAACAACAACAAACCGTCGAGTCCTTGATCCGAACCGAGGTCTCCAAATAACGGCATTCGCATTGGCTGAACCCTTTGATTGTCCCTGAATTGGCTCCAATTTTCGACATTTTTAGACCCAAAAATCATACACATATGGGTGTGCTGAAGGCTCCGAACTTCGGTGGAAGACCTAAAGTTTCAGGGAAATTAGCGACAAAGTTTAGGTTTTTTCTTCTTACCAGCTGTCCGAAGGGCGCATCGGTGTACCACACAGGTCGGCCATTTTCCAAATAAATAAATTAATTAATTCCCTGGTTAGGTATACAAAAATCGGAGTCCGAAGCGAGCAGAGAATAAGAAAAGCTGAAAAAATTTTGACATTAAAGTTGATCGACGGAATTTGGAAATTCGCGACAAAAAAATACGAATCCCGTCATTTGCGGATTTGCGCGTCATTCTTTCAATGGCCTAAACCCATCCGGATTAGAAAAAAAATTAACAAAAATCAAAAAAGATGAAATCTTGGTCAATTAGAAGAAAATATTTAGATCCTTTTCTTAAAATTTCGATCTTTTTTGCTTAAATTAAAGAATGTTAAGAGCAGGGATCGCAAGTTTTTATTCTGAAAAAAAGCATCCGAGACCCTAAAATAAAGCATTTCGCTGGGGCAATTGCTCGAAAAAAAGCAAAATTTTCCAAAACATTGTAAATCTCTGTGACTAATGTAAATAAGAAATTTTAAGGAAAAATGATGCAAATATGAATGAAATCTCGTTGCAAAAAGCCAAAGATGTCTATTCGCGGACCTTATTTTCTGCCTTTTAGAAAAATTATTTTACGGGGGGAGGGCGGCGGTCCCGATAGGGGCCGCCGGAGAAAATTTTGCGAATTTTCGGTCATTTTCTTAAGAGAATTGATCATTTTTGGTTTCAGCGCCGGAGAAAATTTTTAATATTTAAATCTTTTTTTCTGAAAAAATTGGTCAACTTTTAAGATATTTTTTAGAGAAAATTCACTGTATGGGAACCGGCGCCAGAGAAATTTTGAAAAATTAGTGCTTTTTTCTTAAGAAAATTGGTCATTTTTAAGACATTTTTTTGAAGAAAAGCCATTGTGTGAGGTGGCGGCGGTCCCAACAGGGGCCGCCGGAGAAAATTTTGAAAAATTATTGCTATTTTCTTAAGAAATTTGATCATTTTTATGGATTTTCAAGGGATTTTGAGAAAAATTCGTTTAGACCCCAAAATAAAGCAAATGCTTTAAAAAAAGCACTTTTTAATTTTCCAAGCATGGGACCCCCTAAAAAAAGCCAAATGCTTTAAAAAAAGCCGACTTGCGATCCCTGGTTAAGAGGTGTCCGGCGGTCCCGATAGGGGCCATCGGAGAAAATTTTAATTTTTAGCCTTTTTCTTACTAAGCAAATTGGTCATTTTTTGTGCGTTTTTTTTTCTTAAAAAGTCTAATTTTCTCATTTTTTCTTTCGAGGGGGTTTGGGGGACTGACCAAAAAAGGAGGTTTCAGGGGGGCAGTAGCGTATTTAGGGGGGGGGGGGGCTAGGGGGGCTATAGCCCCCCATGGCCAAAAAAATTTGAAAAAAAGAAGGAAAAGAGAGAGAAAAAATGACTAAATTTCTTAAGAAAGAGGTCTAAATTTTTCAAAATTTCTCCGGCGGCCCCTATCGGGGCCGCCGCCACCTCTAAAACAGTGAAAATTCTCTGAAAAAACTTGCTACTTTTTTAGCCCCCTCCATGGGAAGGAAAAAATTGATTTTTCCCCCCAAAAAATTGAATTTTTCATAAATTAGCCCCCCATGGCAAAATCCTGGATACGCCACTGCAGGGGGGGGGCTTTAGCCCGGTCAGCCGTCAGCCCCCTCCCTTGGCGGTGCCCTTGATAGGGAATCCGAAAAGTTAAAAAATTTTAGGGGTCGGGAAAGAAAAGAGAAAGTCAAAAAATTGTAAGAATAGTGTCAAATTTTCTTCGCGCCAAAACATTTTTTGCTCGTCAGACAACCCCAACACGAAAATTTTTTACCAAGTTTCACGCTAAAACGAAAAATCGTTCCTTTACATAAAAAATTATCAGTTATCATAAATCAATTTTTGATGAAGAAAAAAAAAGAAAAGAAGCGCTATGTAGACTCTAAAGCTGGCGCTAGTTGCAAAGTGGTTGCCTTTGAAAAAATTCAAATGAAAATTATTGAAACGAAAATTTTATTTAAAATTACAAAACCCCAACAGCGAAACACCGGAAAGTGCGGAATTAGGTCTTTCGTGAGCCGCTGTTCTATAGTAACGTGTCAGAGACGCATATGCTAGCTTTCTCTGCTCCGTAATTTTGCGCTGTCTTATTAGAACTTCGGATTTTCCCCATTATAGGTGCGATAAAAATTGGGCGCCGATTGAATTGCTTTGAATCCTCGATTTTTCGAAGCGAATTTCTTATTATCATTTGTTATGGGGAAAAGTGAATGGATAGAGAAAAAGAAATCAGACTACAATATGTTTTAATGGATACACCTCAATAGAAAAAAATTCAAAAATTTTCATGTGCCTCTTTGGTTTTCAAAAAATTTTAGGTGAATTTACTTTTAAATAAAAAAAAGAAATAAAAGTTGATGAACTTGCAGAGGGATACTTAATAAAATTTTCATAAGCCTGATAAGTTTCAAAAATTTTCACATTTTTTTTTTCAAATTTATAGTTAGATAGAGACTCAAATGACCCACCCGACAATAACGGAGACTCAATCGTGCAGACTCAATAATACAGACTCAATCGTGCAGACTCAATCGACCCCCACCGCAGAAAAAGTGAATAATTGGAAGGAAAAGAAATAAACAACAATCATTTAAAACATGGCATGCTTATGCGCGTCATAAATAAAATCATAGCGCCGAAAATAAAATTTGATTTCTACAGGATTTTTACGCTGATTTTAAAGATATTTTTGGTTCCCGAAAATCTCATTCCAAAATTTGTTATAAAAACCTAAATTAAAAAAATAATTTTGGAAAAAGTTGGACTATAACAACAGGAAGGACCTTGGGAGTTGGATGCAAATGTGCATTTTTCTTTCATTTCTCATCCGCCTCCTTCTCCCGTCCGTTCTCTTATTGATCGCTCTCTCTCTCTCTCTCTCTCTTCCCAGGCGACGAGGAGAGAGAGAGAGAACCAAACATCAAGGCCGAGCAGTCAGAACAGACCACAGACAAGCCCCATCAGCCTCCTCCTCCTCCTCCATAACAACGTGTACATAATAATAATTTTTTGATAATAGTAAACACACAATCATCATGTGGGAAAAAGGGCAACAAAGTGGGAGGGAAAATGGAGGAATTTTTTTTGCCGAGGAAAATCCTTAAGAATACAGGTCTAGAACCGAAAAACCTAAACTTTTAGGGCATAGGTATGTACAATCAGAAGCATAAGAACGGAATAGTTAAGTTACCTATGTAAGAAATTTTTATGGAGAATTTTATCCTTAAAATTATGTACGTCAGAATAAAAAATCTCGAGGAAATCCTGGTACTTTTCCGTTAACGGGGGCAAAATTTTAACAGGGGGGCACCGTTGAAATTTGGTAAGTGCCCCCCCCCCGTTAACGGAAAGATACCGAAATCCCTTAAGAATTCAGGTCTTATCGTCAGAACAAAAAACCCAAAGTTTTAATATAGTTACAAGAACTTTATTTGAGGGTAGTCCTTTAGAATTTAGGTGTCAATACCTAAAAATCTAAAGTTTCGGTATATAGTATGTACAGGTGTTTTTTATAGAGATAATCCTTATGAATTTGGGCTTATTCTCATCGCGCAAAACAAAAAAAACCGAAAGTTTCAGTACATGTACAGGGATTTTTATCGAGGAAAATCCTTGAGAATTTAGGTCCCAGAACAAAAAAAAATCGGAAAAAATGCACAATCTAAAGAATTTTAATGTGTAGCACCGCCGATGGGTTAGGTAAACAAAGCGCCTAAAATAGACACAAAGCTAAAAATTTATTTTTTTGTTTGATCATATTTTGCCCAGTTTTTTTTTTTGCAAATTTGCCATTTTTTGCAAGCTGGAATTTTTTACAATTTTAAGATCACTTGGAAAACTCTTCGCTATATCAAAACTACATATAAAAAAGATTGCAGAAAATATGCTTAATTTTTGGCCTAGAATTTTTCAGACCCCTTTAACTTACCTATTTTTTAAAATTTCGATAAATAGATTTTAAGGAGATTTTCAAAATACAATAATTCGGGACCAATTTTGTCTGCTGTTTTCGCAAATTTAAATTTTCACAAGCTACGAATTTTTCAAAAATTTTCCATGGACTTGCATACAATTTTTCTCGATAAAAATTATTTCAAAATAAAAAATATTAACCTGTGAAAAGGCATAATTTAACATTGCCAAATGATGTACTTAGGATTTTTGTACTTGTGCTGCTGCTGGGTGTACTCATTCCATTAAAAAGATTGTATCCCTTTCGACCAGCGTACATATTTTGTAGTTTGTACAAAATAATCATAAAAATTTCATTATGAACCTGATATATGTGCACATGAATGTGGAATTTTTTTGGGAAATCCGAGTAGATATATGTGATTTTGAAAACCTAAAGCCATGAAAATTATCATTAGGGAACGTAGGCATGTAAAAATGGCAAAATAGACGCCTAAAAAAAATCGCCAAAAAGGCACTGAATTTGCATTAAAACGTATTCTAAAAGTAATAAAAACATGTGAAAAATAACGCCAAAACAATAATGTTGACAGAGATTATAGAATTTCATGTCTTCAAAATTTGAAATTTTGTTTAAAATGGCGAAATTTGAAAAAATAGGCATGAAGGGCCAAAAAAATATTAAAAAAGCTAAAAATGTCTAAAATCGCAAAAAAGGCATAAAATATCTAAAATTTCCAATATTTATAAAAAAAACGGAAAAATGGAAAATAGGCTCAAAAAGGCATGGAATAGGCTAAAAATTGCAAAATAGGCACAAAATATGATCGAAAATGCCAAAATAGGCACGAAATAGGAAAGTAGGTAAAATAGGCACCAAAATCGCAAAATAGGCAAAAAATTGGCAAATTAAAAGTCACTCTAGAAGTTTCAAATCAAGTGGGAAATGCGTTTTTCGTGGTTATTTGGTCGTAGGGATGCCAGCAGGAAAAAATAGGCATTTGCCTAACTATCCGTTCCCTAATTATCATGGAATGTTGAAAAAAAAAAAGAACAATTTCATAGATTCTTCAAAATCTAGTCATGTGAAGAAAACTTATAGTTTGTAGCAGGGCCGGCGCCAGAATTTTCTGACGGGTGGGGCTGAACTTTGGGGTCTATGGCGAGCAAAAAAAAAACGAAGTTCGGCCGTCCGAAAGGGCCGCCGGAGAAAATTTTCAATTTTTGGTCCTTTTCCTTAATAAAGTTGACCATTTTTTGCTTATGACAATTTTTAAGAAATTTCAGTAAATTTAGGGGTGGCGGCGGCCCCGAAAGGGGCCGCCGGAGAAAATTTGAAAATTTGGCCCTTTTTCTCTGGAAAATTGGTCAATTTTTTATTTTTCCAGGGGCTGACGGGGGGGGGGCTTCAGACCCCCTGCCACCCTGGCGCCGGCCCTGGTTTGTAGGACTGTAAAATTTTTGAAAAATCCGAGGCCTATGAAAATTTTTTTTGTCATTCTTAAAAATTGGAAGAGTATGTAAAATTCTTGAAAATCCAAGGTCCGTAAAAAATTTAGAAATCCAAGGCATATGAAAATTGTTAGAAATCCGAAGCTATATTTATGAAAAAAAATTGAAAATCCGAGTTTTGTTAAATTGTCGATTTTTGAAAGAATTTTTAGAACATTGATTTTCCTCAAAAGAAAATTGATGCAAAAGATTTTTCCGAAAATTAGAAAATATATATTAGAGATGGTGACACGCACGGAAAGACAACAAATTTTCGTGACTGATGGATGGGCTGATGAGTCACAAATATAATTTTGGCCACATAAAAACCACAACGTGTAATACATAAATAACACAAAAATTTGGTGATGATTTTTGTAGTTTTCATGATGTTTTTGCATGTTTTTAAGCGTGCTGAGTCGTTTGCCAAAAAGTGCAAATTTGAATGATAGCGCCTACGAAGTACAAAATATCCACAGCGACAAAATGACACCTGAAAAATAATCACCGAAAAACATTAAAATTTTAAATTAAATAAAAGTGGAAAATAAAATTAAATTATTCATTTTTTCTACATAATTTTTATTTATTTAAAATGCAATTAATTTAATTTTAAATTTGCATATTTTTATTTTTTTTACAAAATTTATGAAATATCCTTATTGTTTTTATATAAAATAAAAAAATTATAAAATGAAAATAATAATGTGGATTAATTTCTAAAAATATACTATATTTTTTATATTTTGTATTTTTATATAAAAATTATTAATTTTTTAATTTGTATTTATAATTTTTATTTTAAAATTTTAATGTTTTTTGATGATTATTTTTCAGGTGTCATTTTGTCGCTGTGGATATTTTGTACTTCGTAGGCGCTATCATTCAAATTTGCACTTTTTGGCAAACGACCTAGCACCGTTTTTAGGTCTTTGTCATCACTTGATTATTAAGAGCGGAAAATTAGGCATATAAAAATTAGGGTTCGATTTTTTTAGGAAACACGTACCAGTAGTCAAAGGGGTGCACGTATAACAACATAGTCACCTACTAAAACAGCACGGTACTGACTTAGCACGTGTCGTTAGAAACAAGTAGAATGCATAACGCACCTCAAAGCTCATGTACACACTAATTCAAATATTTGAGAAAATATACCGTATATACTCTTGTAATCCCCCGGGGGGAATAATTTTCAACCCTTTTCTAAAGGGGGGGAATACAAGAGAGGGGGGGAATACTGGAGCACTGCAGGAAAGAGGGGGATTATTTTTCAATCCTTCGCCAAAGGGGGGGATTACTGGAGGTGGGGGGAATACTAGAGGCGGGGGGAATACAAGAGTATATACGGTACTAGAGTTTTTATTCGACTCTAACAACAAGACAGAGCAGAGATCACGGAGCAGAGAAGAAGGGCCTATGTGTCTCTGGCACATTACTACAGAACAGCGGGCTCGTGAAAGATCGAATTCCGCACTTTTCGGTGTTTTAGTTGTTGGTACATTTTGTAATTTGATTTTCGTTTTCAGTCATTTTCATTTTGAATTTCTCGAATGACTTTAAAGTCGAAAAAACATACGTTCACTAATGATGCATATAAGGTAGTGAGTGTTACATTATGGTACGTTTCAACGGCACGTGACAGGTGATTAAAAAAATTTCCAGGTTGTCTGGAAATTTCCTTTTTCGTGGATATTTCGAGGCGTTATGATATCGGGAAAAATTGGTTTTTTGCCGACATATCCTAATTACGATAATAATGACAAAAAATTCGGGCCATGCCAGATGGTGCACCTGGTTTCACCTCCGCGCTAGAAAAATGATTTAAAATGATTATAACATTTTTCAAGTAAAACCTAAAGAAGCGAGTTTGGTGTCAAAAGATAGCCCTAAAAGTCTGCTATAAACTTGCAGAAAGAATCTTCCGGTTTGGCCAAGCAGAAAAAAATTTATTTTTTTGAAATTTGTTATTGAAATATTGAAAAAAGCAGAAAAATTTATTATTTTTTCCATGATTTTATGGCTTAACTTGGCCACAACTTTTTTTCTGCTTGGCCAAATCGGTTAGTTGTTCTTGCAAGTTTATAGCAGACATTTAGGGCTATCTTTTGATACCAAACTCACTTCTCTAGGTTTGCCTGAAAAAAAGTTATGATCATTTTTCTAGCGCGGGGGTGAAACCAGCTGTTCCGCTTGCCAGAGAATCTCTGACAAATTAAGGGTTTTTTTGTACTTTTTGTGATGTATTTGTGTTTATATTCTTATAGAGTTAGTCATTACTTAAGCAATCATCAACATCGCTAATTGGAAATGGCGCGCGAGATTAAGCCTCGTAAGAGTCTCATAATAACGTCACATCACATTAATCCTCTCGCATTTCGCCATGCTTATTAGAGATTAATGCATATGGTTCATCCTACACATAATTATTTGATAATAATTATTTAGAAAATTTTTTTTTGGTACCCATGGGGTGACCTAACCTTATATATATCAAATTTTCTGAATTTTTCAAAAAAAACACACACACAATCATTATTTTTTTTGTGATGCTAGAAGAAAAAAAATAATAATTTTCCTTGAGGGAATCGAACCTCCGTGGTGGAAAACCCCTCTAAAAACTCGATTTTCCCGTTTTTAGTTATTTTTTTTTCTAAAACTTAAATTTTCTTATATTTTAACTATTTGTGTAAAGTACAAAAATATATATATATAAAATATTCTCACGGATTTTGAACCGGTAATTTGGTCCATGTCTATTAATCGTACATATTTCCATTCAAAATGTGTGAAAAATGGGCAAATAAAGGCACTTTATAATGTAATGGCACTTATCTTAAGGTCACATTGTTGATAGGGTCAAATTGAGGGTTGAGGGGCAATAAAATGTCAAATAAAAATTTAAACAAATAATATAGGATTTTTTGATGATTAAGTTCGGATTTTCGAAATGGATACCATACATTATATCTTACAAAAAATTAGCCCTTTCCGTTAAAATTTTCCGGAAATTTTCAGTTCATTGGGCCAAATTCCTTAAAAATAGGATTTGAGATTAAAAACAATAATTCAACAATAGGAAGAATCGATGGGAAAAAATTCTTTAAAAGATAATAAAAATTCGTAAAAAATAAATTCATCATTAAAAGCAAATCCAAATAAAGAAAATAAGTTTAACTCATCGAAAATTTTGTCAAACCCTAAAAAATCCGGATCCGGACCTAATCATCTTTGGAGGGTTAAGAAATTTGATCAATTTCTGATCACAGCTGATCTTTGGTCATTGGTCAATAAGTATTTTGCTGATCTGCTGATCACACGCTGATGCTGCCCTCGCGGAAGCTGGTCTTGCCGATCAGTGCATTGATCACCGCGGATTTGCCCTCTGCGCCTCTGCTCTGTTCCAGCGTCCCCTGTAGCAATGCTCGCAACGCGTCCTCCTCAATGGGCTCCTCGATGCGCTCGCCTCGGGCACCAAGTCCACGCCCGACCTCGTCGTAGCTGGTGTACTGTAGAGAAAATTCAGAATTTTTAATATTAAAGTTTCATAGGAAAATTCTATGTAATGAATTTTTAAAGAAATCCATGGGTTTTAAAGGAAATCAGAATTTTAAATATTTAAAGGTAAAGTAGAAAAAATGTTGTATTAATTATTAAATTTTGTATTTACTTTCTTTCCTAATGGCCGGGCTTATGGGCTGCAAAGCATTAGCCTCCCAAGATTTTTTTCTTAAATAGGTTAAAAAAATAAAGCCAAAAGATTCATAAAATAAAAAACCCTAAAATTATTTTGAATTCGCAAAAAAATTACAAAATTTTTTGAATCTTGAAAGATTGAAATCTTGGGGTCCATTGAACTAACTCTAAATGGCCGAAGTTTTGAGGGGGACCCAAGCGAAAAAAACTCAAAACAGATCTTATAAAAATGATATTGATGAAAATGGGAATTTATGGAAATTCTACCGTAAGTTGGCAGCCAACGGTGGAGTTGAAGCGAGACTGCTGATCACGAACAATTTGTGCCCAACATGCGTCGTTGCCGATCAGTCCAACAACAGGGAGACGATGGCGCACAAAGGAGTCGAAGTCCATCAGAGAAAATCTGTTGAAAATTTTTTTTCGTAATTTAAAAAGAAAAGAAAATTTGTTTGTTATTTGTCGAGAAAAAGGACGATAATATTCAAAGGGGGAGAGGAGGAATGCGCTCCCTCCTAAACTCGAAAAATTCAAAGGCTCGGAGAAGGCGTGGTGCGACATTTGGGGACCCGACATTTGGGGGGACCAATCGTTGTAACTTGGTTTAAATAGAACCTGAAGAAAGCATTGTATAATCAAAAAATGGAGCAAAAAATTAGTATAAAATGAGCCTAGCCCGTTTTATTTGTCCCATTACAAAAAAAGTTACTCAATTTGGCCGAAACTTGAAAAATAGAGATATTTTGGTCATAAATTTTTTTATAGTGGGCCAAATAAAATGGGCTTAGACTCATTTTGTAGCTAATTTTTTGCTCTATTTATAATAAATGTTTTTTTCGTTCTGTTTAAACCGACTTATAGTGCTTGGTCCCCCAAATGTCGGATCCTCAAATGTCGGGTAGCCCGGAGAAGGATCGTTCCCGAAAATAAAAAAATTTCCGGCGGTCCTCTAAGGTGGATTTTTTTTTAAAAATTTTCCTAACAAAGGCCCTGGATCAGGGGTTGATCAGGAATGGAGGTGATCGGCGATATAGTCAGAGGCGCAAAAACTGATCAGGTTGTGGAAAGTTGAAGTGATTGGAACTCACCCGCAGGCGCCATCGCCATAGATGATCAGCACCGGCTTCTCGGGATGTACCGCTTTGGCGCCCAACGCGAAGCCTGCGCCAACACCGAGGGTGCCGAAGGCACCTGGATCAAGCCAGCAGAGGGGTGCTCGTGGACGCACCAGATAGGCCGCGCTGCCCACAAAGTCGCCGCCGTCCGCGACAAGTACGCAGTCGTCTGATTGAAGGGAAAAAGTTGGAAATATAGAAAAAAAAGCTTTATAACATGTGATCACAGAAAAATATGGATAGGTCGGGTCGACCCCCCCTTAACCTCTTTCGTAGGGGGGTCTCCGAAAAAATACCCCCTTCGGTAAGGTGGGGTTGATAGGCGGGAACTTACAAAAATTGAATATTTTCTTAAGAAATAGGTCGAAATTCCATTAAAAAGGTACCTGCGTAAAAATTTGGATCAACCCAATATTTTCTGTATGCAAATGATAAAATAAAAATGATAACAAAATTTACTAACAATAAATAAGAATGTGATTAATTTCAAAAAAAATGTTGTCAGAGAAAGAGAAAGGAGTATGAGAGAGTTAGAGGGAAGAATGTCAGGGAAAGCGAGAGTAAGCTAGCTATAAGAAAGAAAGAGCATTAGAGAGTGAGAAAAGAAAAAAACAAAGATAAAGGGAAAATGTTAGGTAATGGGGGGGGGGGAAGAAGAGAATAGAATAGAGCGTTAAACGGAATTATGAAATATTTCGCTTGAGGAAAATTTTTTAATTTAAAGAGTGATCGAGAAAAAATAAGGAAGAAGAGTAAGAGATTATTAAAATGAAAAAATCTGAATTTTTACCCGGCAACACCGTGTCCAATGCGCGCAAAACCCGCAATGGATTCAACCGCCCGCAATCGGTGGCAAGTGCCGCTTGCTCCGCGTTGCGCGTCTCCTTGCGCGCGTCGCGCTCGCGCAGTTCCGCAAGCCAGTCGCGCCATGCGTCATCCGTTGATGTCGTTAGCCCAAGCGCTTGTTGAAGTTGCGCCAATGTAGCAGCGACGTCAGCTTGGATGGCCAATGCGGAACGCCAGAAAACTCCGTGGTTCTTTGTGGGAAAAAAGTTTAGGTTTTATTAGCGTGAAAAATTTAAAATTCAATTTTTTTTAACTCGGGGCCACTGGCACCCCACAATATAGGAAAATTTTGTAAAAAATGACCAATCCAAAAATTCTTGAACTTCATCCCCCTTCCTGAAAATTTTTTTCTGGCTACGCCTTGCTCAAGAACCTTCCGAGAAGGGGGTCTCCGGTCGGGTCTGTCGGAGAAAATTTCGAAAAGTTTGCATTTTTTAGGAAATTTATCATTTTTCTTTCAATCCTTACGAAAAAAATCCATTCAAAAAATCCCTCTAGCCTTGCTACCTTCAACATCTGCTCCTGAGATCGATTGATGGTGACAATTTTGGAGCGAGCGGACAGCACACGACCGTAACCAAGGCGGAAGTCACACACAGCACCTACAAAGGCGAAGGATACTGTAACAATTCCCATGGTTTGGATGCGAACCGGCCAGGATCACTAGATCAGCCTCGCGCAAAGCCTCCTTGCGTTCATGACGCAGCTGCAGATTCGCCTGTGCGCCCAAAAGACCGCGGGCCATGCCACCCAGATAAACGGGGATGCCGAGGTTCTGAAAAACTCAACTCAAAATTATTGGGGGAAAGAAAGGAAATTTTTTTGAACATTTTACTGCAAGAGGCCGCCTAATTTTGTGATTTTACGTGGTTTTTACAGGAAAAAAAAAGATTTTACTTACAACCAAGTTTTGAAAAAAATGTTTCACTGGTGTACCTAGAATCCAGTGGAAAAACGGGATAATTTGAAATTTGGACCAATGTTTTATTTTTCCATTTTTCGAGAGATTGGGGAGCAGAATATGCGGGTTCAGAAAGCTTTAACTGATCAGCCCCCTGCTGACGGTGCCCCTGATGAGCCCCATGCGCACCTCGACGATGCGTGTCAACTCCTCCGCCTTGACCGGACCACCTGCGCACAATGCCTGACTACCCATCAACAACAGCGGTCGCTTTGCGTCTCTGATCATCTGCGCGAGCTCGTCAACTTGGGACGCGTGCGGCATCGGCGTGCGCACCGGAAGTGGCAGAATGCCGGAGGCTGGCGGAAGCCAGGCGTCGCTGAACACGCGAGCAATGTGCACGCGCAGGTACAGGTCGATTAATTTCTTAAAAAAACAAGAAAATTTCGATAGTTAAAATTTTTAGTTATTTATTATTATTCGGAATTTAGATAAATAATAAATTTAATTTTGATATGTTGTATTTTGACCATTGACCTTGTTCTACCAAAATATACCATAAAAATAATTTTTTTTTCTAAAAAGACGTCCTAAGTACTTCATTTTGCCGTTTTTCTTTTAAATTTTAGTTAAGTTTTGGATCACACTTGTGGCCAAAAAATATTTAATTTTTTTGAAACTATATTTTTAAGCGAAATTCTATTCCATACTAATTTCTTTTCTGTTCTCTCGTTTTTGCATGCTATTTTCTTTCGCTTCAGAATATAGTTTGAAAAAATTGGAACATTTTTATGGCCACGAGTATATATTCGTAAATTTTTCTTCTTCTTTTTTTTGCCCTCCGAGAATCTCCCTTGAATTTGAAATTTCCTATCGTGATTTAGCCAAAAACCAAAGTCTCGTCAATTGAATTCATTTTTTGAAATTTCACTAAAAATTTGTTTTTTTTTCAAATTCGAAAAGTTTTAGCAATGAAGTTTAAAAAAATCAAAGAACCCACCTTAACAATTCCATGTGGATTTTTGCTTATGCCCGCTTCGCGTTCGACCGACTCGTACGGGTACAACACATCGATGGGCAGTTCGACAAAAACGGGCCCCGGTTTGTCCGATTTTGCGACAGCAATGGCCTTCCTATATGGGAGAAAATCAAGAAAATTATACTTATTGTAAAAAAATTTTCCGCGACAAGGAATTTTAAGGATTTTAAGTCCTTTTCTCAAGAAATTTGACCTTTTTTGGTTTAAGAAATTTTCTGAAGAATTTTTAATCCTAATTTTTCGATTTTTTTCTCCTAGCCACTGAAAATTTCCTATGAAATCTGAATTTGTGAGAAAAAAATATTAAATTTTTTTCGGATTATAACTTGCAAAAAATATGAAAAACTGTATAAAAACAAAAACCCTAGAAAATTAATAATATGAACATCTAAAAAAATTTTACTGAATGGTCGGCACAATGTCCTTGACGGCGGTAATTCGAGCGCAAAATTTGCAAAGAGGACGGAGAAGCGTTTGTTGGTCAATGTCCTGAAAAATGGGGATTTTTGCTCATTAAAAATCCTAAAGTTTTTTTTTGTAAATTTTTCCACCTGCAAGGCGCCACGACCCTTGGCCAATGAAGGCGCGGCACCGCCGAGCAGCAACACCGGCGACTCAGCCATCTGGGCGTTCTTCAGCGCAGTCACCGTGTTCGTGATTCCTGATTGAGGATTTTTCTAACCATAAATATCCGCGGGAAAATGATAAAACCACCCTATAAACACCATAAATCCCAAAATTTCCTCCAAAAATCCCCAAATATAATATTTTTAAATTTATTTTCGCGAATCTGCTAAAAAAATTCACAGGTTTCTTTGTTCATCCTTTTCGGATTTCGGAATCCTTTAGTTGTGAAATTTTTATTAAGCCTTTTAATTTATGTTTAAATTGAAAAGAATTATAGGGTTCAACACAAAAATTCGG
>LDKF01001591.1:3783-23858 GCA_001026735.1 Rotylenchulus reniformis
ACGCTTTTTTGCCCTCCGATCCTCCTCATCCTCCCTCCTCTTCCCTGTCCCCGATCACCCATTTTTCCCGATCGATTCCAGGACTCTCGAAGAGTAAGTTTAGAAAGGGGCAAAGCAGCTTTTTGGAGGGAGAGGAAGGTGAAGCCGCTTTTCAACAACTCAATCTAGATCAACTTTAGATAAAATTTTCTTTTGAGGTTGCAACAGTATTTTTATAAGATATGTTAAAAACAAAAATCACTTTAATTCGTTGTATACAAAACAATTAAGAAGAATAGAACCCGAAAGATATTAAGATATCATGACGCAAAGCAGCAGATCAAATGGATTCTGCGTCATGACGCATGGCTTATCGATGTTGACTCTGTTAAAGATACGTCTGGAGAATCGTTGTTTTTTGCGATCTGTGTCGGTGGACTGTTCTTGGCCCGGAACAAGTCCGCTCGCATGCGTCTCGGGATGCGCGTGTTGCTTTGCGGCGTTTCGGCGGGTTGCAGCGAGTTGCGCGCGTTGCTGCGTGATGCCGCGTTCCGGCTCGCAGTTGTTGTTGTACTGCTCGCCAATGTGGCCATCGGGATGCCGCCACCTTCCATGTCTATCGTGTGGTGTTGCGTGGTCATCTTCGAGTTGCTGTTGTTGCGCAACAACTTTCTGCCGTTGTGCAACAACGAATCACCCGTGTGCCGTCGTTGTCCAGCGTAACCAATCCGTGGTACCGCAGCAGGAATGTTTGGTATGTCCACACTTGGCAGCATGTCCACTCCGCGGGTTTGTACACCGGGTTGTGGAGTCATATGTCTAAAAAAGATGTTTTTGTACATTTCTTTACGATAAAAATTGGGAAAATTAGTCATAAAATGACCAATAAGGAATCTTTTGGCGATATAAGAACATAATTTTAAATATACCGAATTCTCTCTAAAATAGGACGCCCCTCTAAAATAAGGTCCAATAGGTTTGGAAAAATAAGACCCCTCTAAAATAAGACCCTCCTTCTTAAAATAAGACTTCCCTCTAAAATAAACTCCCTTCTAAAAACCCCTTTGGGGGGTTTGAAAAAAAAGATCCCTGTCTTATTTAGAGAGGATACGGCAAAATATTTTCAAGGCTATAATCCGGGAATCAGTTTTGTTACGCGGAAATATTCAATTATAAGCATTTTAAAATAATTTTAGATCTTTAAGCGAATATTGCCCAAAAATAAATAATTATTTGGTGGTTATTATGGATTTTATTTGCCAATTGAGGTAAAAATGAAAAATGTCGGTCTTTGTTAGTCTCGGTTTAGGGGTCCAATAATTGACCTTGAAACTTGTTTTTAAAAGTAGAATTCTAGAATATTGGAACGTTTATAAAAAACATTTCCATTCATTCCCGAAACAGACGAAGAATGAACAATTAAGACCAAGAACGAACCAAGATATAAGACTGGTTTTTTGCTTTTCAGATCCAACTTGGCTTGGGTCTTGGTTACGGTTTTGTATTTCGCACCTTTGCGTGAGGTGTGCATGTTGTGTTGCAGGAGCGGGAACATGCAATGTCTCTCGCTGCAATTGCTGTTGCTGTTTTTGTAGAACAACCTCCGTCAGTGCAGTTGAAGGCCTCCGCTGGTGCAACACACGTCGCGCGGCATCCGCAACACCCGGCAACACGGTGCCGTTTTGCAACACATTTTTACGTTGATGGGCGCCGGTACGAGAGAGCAACGCCTAATAAATGATTTATTTTTGAAAAAAAAAAATTATTTACGGGGTCCGTATGCTAAAAAACGGTGTTGTTTACCCGGGTAAACAGCACCGGGTAAATGGATGGCACGGGTAGTTTACCATAAAACCCGTATTCTAAAAACGGTGTTATTTATCCCTAATTTACCCCGATTTCGGGCTAATCGACGCCATTTTCTCTTTTCTAATACGAGGTGAATAGTCCCCATTTCTGTGCTTCCATTGAAATTGTCGGTTTACCCTGTTAGAGTAGGGTAAAAAATTTACCCCCGATTTTGGGTTAAACAACACCATTACCCGTTTTTGGCATACGGGGTAAATCGCGACTCCAAAAAATGGTACTGTTTACCCGGATAAACTACCCTAAAAATCAGGGAATTTTGGACATATGGGTTTACCCCGTTTTTGGTGCCGAGCCAACGAGAGGATGTAAAGAAAGAAATATAAAATTCCTCATTGGGGTTGGTTGTTCACCCAGTCTCTGGGATTGTCAAATAGAATGGATTCCTGCAATTTTTCTCGTTTTTCCTCCAAAATTTATGAAAATGGGGGAAAATATAAAAATTGGGGAGTAGATAACAAGTAACAGTGTGAATTCCCCGAGATTTTGGGGGAATTCCCTATTTTTGGCCTCTTTTTACAACCTCAGATTTTCACAAACCGATCTAATACTAGATATCGGCAATTTTATGGGGTCCCGTGTCCCGTCCCCGGGAACGGACCGGACCCATCCTCGGAAGATTGCTCACTCCTATCCTTTCCCGCCAAATTTTGTCTAATTATTTGCAAAGAATCTATGCTCATCTATAGCCGCCATACTAGCAGAATTCTAGCCATTATCATACATAAGTGTCTGACCAATACATGCCCCTACCTTCTGCTTCTCTGCTGCCTCCTGGGCCTGCTTCAGCTTCATGCTGTTCACCGTCGCGTGGGTGACAATCTTGCGCAGCGCCGACTGGTGGTGGTCCAACAGCGCCAAGCCTGGGATGCTCAGTCGGGGATGATGGATCAGTGGCACCGATGGACGGCGCTAAAAATTCGCAAAATTGGTATAATTATGTATACTGTAACATTTTCTGAGTTACAGTACCTCCTGCTTCTGTTCCAGTTGTGCTCGGACCTGCTCTATTTGTTGCTCAAATTCCGTCCGACTACTTCTGCGTCTACCCGGGTTGTACTGCGGGTACTGCTCGAACTCCTCGGCTATGTCAAGTTTGGACGGTCGCCGTGAAGTGTTGCTACCGCGGCTGACCAGAGCGGTACCAACGGAGTAAGGCCTACCGCTGTTACTGCCACCGTATCTACGTAATAATTTTTTCTAGGTTGTTTTTACAGGATTTTTTCGGACAAGCAAATTTTTTTCCTGTCTATTAAATATCCTAATTTGCGATGAAAATTAATTCGACTATTATAAATTTTTGGCCTACCGTCCACTGTTGCCTCCTCCTGCTCCCCCTGCTGCGGTTACGGTATCGTCCGTGACCAGCCGATCGTGGCTGTGCAACAGGTACTTGGTGGACAGTGTGCCCAGCTCCTTGGCCATCGTGATCACCTTGCGCCCGATGGTCTGTTATGGAAGGCAAATTTAGAAAACCAAAAATATTAAAATTTTGCACGAAATTTCCAGTAATAGCCCCAAGATGACCTCCCATCCAAGTGGTCCATTCCAAAGAAAGCTATGGCCAAGGATAGTCATTGTACTACCGGATTCGTGGCCATAATTTTTTCATAATGAAACAATTCGAATGGGCTTAGGCTCATTTTGTCGCTAATTTGTTAGTTCAATAAATCTCCGCGCTCTAACTCGTCCCATACCGTTTTTCTTGTCAGTTTTGCAAATTCTCAAAAATCTCTAATCAAGAGCATTTTTTCGAGCATTATTCATTCAGTTAACATCCCTAAAACGTAATTTTTTATGCAACCCGCTTAGCATAATACTTATTATCCAATTTTCGATCTTCGATATTTTCCAAAATTAGGTAATTTTTAATTTTCGACACCATTTTTCTTTTTTATGAATTTTCTCCTAATTTTCCGCACCTTCCAGTTGGCTAATGCTTGCTTGCGCTGCTGGGCCCGCGTTTTGTTGGTCTGTTTGATCACCATCAGCCCCCTGGCCTCCCTGCCCGGCTCGTTCATTGGCACCGAATAGTCCAGCTGGCATGCCGCCAGTCTCGCCTTGTCCATGCCTCGCTCGATCACCATGATCACTTTGGCACGCTTAACATTTGCATTTTGAAAAGTTTTGTTTTTTTCTAACAATTTTTTGCACAATTTTTTCGTGTTTCGGCATTTGGGCACCAAGTTAAAAAGTTATACCATTCAACGATTTTTAGAAAAAGCCACCGGCGCCTTCGGCTTTTCCGATCGGCGCCAACGGCACTTTTTGCTTAAATTTTCAGATCTACACGTCGGCATATTCACTTTTTGGCGTACAATTATATCAAAATTATTTTTTTAATAATTTTTCTCTTAGAGCATTATCCGACGACATACACTTATTTGTTATAGCAGATGTAGTCCGGTATCGGCTACAAATTTTTTTAAGAAGCTGGACATTTGAACATTGCTTATTTTCGAAACTTTCTTCATTTTAATGCATAAAATTAGAGAAAAATATTTTTGGTGCTTAAATGGGTTTTAATTAGGGTTGAGCGGGACCGGGATTTTTGGCAAAAACCGGGACTGGGATTGACCGGGACTAGCAAAACCGGGATCGGGACCGGGACCAGATTTTTCAACCGGGACCNACCTAATAATTTTTCCCGGATTGAGTGGTTTTCAACGCAAAAATCCGATTTTCTAACCTTTTTGAATTGCATTGGATAGAAGTTTTTTATTTTACAGAATTTTTTTCGGACATGACAAATTTTTGGTACATTAAATTTGCGACGAAAATTAATTTTTAAAAATCTGTGGCCTACCGTCCACTGTTGCCTCCTCCTGCTCCTCCTGCTGCGGTTACGGTATCGTCCGTGACCAGCCGGTCGTGGCTGTGCAACAGGTACTTGGTAGACAGGGTGCCCAGCTCCTTGGCCATCGTGATCACTTTTCGCCCAATGGTCTGTTGTTGAAGGCAAATATAGACACCAAAAAGTACAAAATTTCACTTTAGCGGATATATTGGCCACAACCACAACATTTCACATTGGACGACGGGCATGGATTTTTATTTTTGACTATTTTTGCTCAATCTTCTAACATCGACATATTTCCTATAGTTTTGCGCCTAAATTAAATAACTTTCAGCGATTTAAAGTCCCATACCGATTCTAATTTTGTCAATTTCATGCATTTCCAAAATCTATAATCAGGAGCAGTTTTTCGAGTTTAAAAATGCTATTATTCAGTATAAATCAATCCCAAAAACGCAATTTCTCCACGTCTGATACAAATTTTCTTGTTTTTTTTGCGAATTTTCCCGAATTTTCCCGCACCTTCCAGTTGGCCAGAGCCTGCTTGCGCTGCTGGGCCCGCGTTTTGTTGGTCTGTTTGATCACCATCAGCCCCCTGGCCTCCCTGCCCGGCTCGTTCATTGGCACCGAATAGTCCAGCTGGCATGCCGCCAGTCTCGCCTTGTCCATGCCTCGCTCGATCACCATGATCACTTTGGCACGCTTAACATTTGCATTTTGAAAAGTTTTGTTTTTTTCTAACAATTTTTTGCACAATTTTTTCGTGTTTCGGCATTTGGGCACCAAGTTAAAAAGTTATACCATTCAACGATTTTTAGAAAAAGCCACCGGCGCCTTCGGCTTTTCCGATCGGCGCCAACGGCACTTTTTGCTTAAATTTTCAGATCTACACGTCGGCATATTCACTTTTTGGCGTTCAATTATATCAAAATTATTTTTTTAATAATTTTTCTCTTAGAGCATTATCCGACGACATACACTTATTTGTTATAGCAGATGTAGTCCGGTATCGGCTACAAATTTTTTTAAGAAGCTGGACATTTGAACATTGCTTATTTTCGAAACTTTCTTCATTTTAATGCATAAAATTAGAGAAAAATATTTTTGGTGCTTAAATGGGTTTTAATTAGGGTTGAGCGGGACCGGGATTTTTGGCAAAAACCGGGACTGGGATTGACCGGGACTAGCAAAACCGGGATCGGGACCGGGACCAGATTTTTCAACCGGGACCGGGACTCTGGTCCCGGGGTGACCGGGAATCCCGGACCGGTCCCGGTCCCGCTCAACCCTACTTTTGATTTCCCGATTTATAGATGACCTGTTGTCGCCAGGTCAGCTCGGCTTCTCCGACCATTTCAATGTAGGTGTTGTTGATCATGGCGATGAGAATGGTGATCATCATGATGAACTAAATCGTGCAAAATTTTTATTTCCATCCACTGATCGAGAGCAAAAAATGAAGAATTTGAGGAATTTTTCAAATTTAGCTCTGGCAGATTACTAGATTAATACTTAGGGTGTAACATAAGTTTTGACACACTTTCTTAAAATTTGAGTAAATATTTATTTAAAAAAATGTTTTAAACACAAACAATACTTGAATATCCACTAATATTATTGAATATCTTGCCACTTTTTTGGCAAAAAATTAAAGCCGATTGTTTAAAATCCAGGGGAGTTCGGAGACAAAATATAACCTAAGGTCATTTTCGACATGGTCAAATTGGATCAATTATTTCTCAATAATGAAATGGGTTAGCGAAGCATTTCAACTGGTAAACTTATAGAGCACAATTTGATGAATATTCTGGGTAAAAATGAGCTTTCCAGCTTTAATGTTCAATTTTTTCCAAGGTGCTCTTTTTAAAACCTCAATTTTGAGCTTAACCTCCAAAAATTACACTTTTAGGAAAGTGACCAAAAATAAGCTACAGTAATAGAAATTCTACTACATTTGACTTAATATGGCATAATACTATGAAATGCCAATGACTTTGGCATTTGAGAAAGTCCAACAATTGAGATTCTCATTTTGACCCAAGAAATTGCCTTAATTTTTAGATGGGTTTGCAGACCTCATATTAGGTTTGGCTACATTTTCTAAATTTTTTCTTTTTTGCTCCGTAAAAGAGGGTCCTTTGGGCTATTTTTTCCACAGAAATTAGAATTCCCATCTTTGCGGTATAATTCATCTAGAGACCATGGAAAAATTATAGTCGATTGAGAATTTTGGGTGTCTTTATATAAAAATTTATAACTTTTTTCTAAAAAGGGCTGATTAAAAATTTTCTTTAGGAAAAGAAAGAGGACACTTAATTCTACAAAATAAAAAAAAGTTCAAAGAGATTGATAGCTAATTAACAATGTTATGAATTTTTTAATTTGCCTCTTTGAAAGTGTGTCAGAACTTATGTTACACCCTAAGTANTACATCTTATCCACTCGGCCACATAGTCCTTCGGAAAAATTTATAAATTTTCAGAGCCTTACAAAGATGCCGTTCATGCAGATGCGGACCAGGGTCAAGAAGGTGTCCGGCAGGGTGTCGTAGTTGTACGCGTCATAGTCCAGCTGGCAGTGGTTGTCGTCATCGGGTGGCAGATGTTGTTTGGCCAAGATGTCTTTGCCCAGGAAGAACATGGCTTAACATGGAAAAAATTAACAAATTTAAAAATGTGAAATAAAAATTTGAGGAAATGGAATTTGCGAACCTTCTGGAATTTTTTTGTATTTTAGATCAGAAATTTAAAATAGCAAATATTATGCAGAAAATTTTGCCTGGTTTTTTAGCCTTTTGGAATGTTTTTTGAATTTTCCTGTTTTTTATGTTTCTTTATGTAATTTTATGTTTTTTGATTTTTTTTTGAATTTTATTCTTTAAGGGAAATTTTTAAAAAATTAACGCAATTCCAAAAACTAAATAGACCAAAAAATCATGCATAATTCCCCCGTAAAAAATCGTAAAAATTATATAAAATTTCAAATAATCCGCAAAGGCCGGGTAATGTAAAATTGGTAATAAATTATAATTTTTACGATAAATAAAAATAGTTACTTTGTGAGAAGGGCACCATAAAAATGATTGAAATGAGGCCAAATCGAAGCTTAAAAAAATAAAATTGTAATAAATTAGACCTAGCAACAACTTTTCTTACCAAATCACCCGCCATCATCGTGTAGATCATTTGTACAAATGGTCCAATCAACTTGGTGGTTCTGGAATTAATTTTATTTAAAAATTATTATTTTTATTTAGGATTTGGGATGCTTACGGGTAAATAACAATTTTTTGTAATTAATTCGATTAGAAATATTTTTACCTAGCAAAAAATAATAAATATGCCCAAGAGCCGGGTAACGCGAACGCCATTAGGGCATCTTCAGCCTGATAATAATGCAGAAAGCGCAACGGCACACAGCAGAGAAGGCACAGATTGGAGACAATGTAGACAATTTTGGACGGGGCCGAATTCTGCAAATTTAAGGAATTAAGGCATGATAAGGGGGCTGAGAACAAAGAAGGGCGCTACGTGAAAGACGCCCATTCTTGGGACTCTAACTTTTTTTTGAGTACCGGGACTCAAAATCGACTATATTTGTTTTCACTTTAATTTTTTCCAATATTAGATTAAAACAAACCCAGTTTTGCAAATTTTCAGATTAGAATAATATGATTCAATATTCGCGCACCGAAATTAATTCTTTTCACAGTCATCTGCCTGTTTTTTAATACGATTATTTTTGAGTCCCGAGACTCAAAAAATTAGAGTCCCAAGAATAGGCGTCTTTCACGTAGCGCCGAACAAAGGACTCAAGAACTGAGATTTGATAAACCCAAATTGATTGAAATTAAATCAGGGTTCCCAAACGTCCTTATTTCTAAGATTTGTCCTTATTTTGACCCGGCGTACTTATTTTGTCCTTATTTTTGGATTTTTGGAAGATTTTGTTTAAAAAATGACCGATTTTCTTAAGGAAAAAAGACTAAATTTTCAAAAAATTTTCCCGGCGGCCCCTATCGGGACCGCCGGCACCCCAAGCAATGGATTTTCTTCAACAAAATGTCTCAAAAAATGATCAATTTCTTAAGAAAAGACTAAAATTTCGTAATTTTCTCCAGCACAGTGGTTAAACATTAAAAAATAAAAAAAACATGAAAAGAGTCCCCGTGTTGAAATTTTTTAGGGAAAACTTTTTGAAAAATTTGCAGAAAAATTGACCGAGTTCCTTTAAAAATCATCAAAATTTTTCAAAATTTTCTCCGGCGGCCCCTATCGGGGCCGCCGGCACCCCTCTATGTTTTATCCTAAAAGGCAAGCACTTCAGTTGCGTGAAGACGTATAAACAAACTTCATGGTGTTCGACAAATATTGGAAAAGTCTTTCAGTTGAGAAATACCATTGAATTGAATAAAGAATTCGGTTTTTTTTTATTTGGTACAGTTAAAAAATATAGGTTTTTAAAAGTGTCCTTATTTTTGACCCTAAAATCTTAGATTTTGACCCTGGTGTCCTTATTTAGTGGTCTTTGGAGTTGGGAACCCTGAATTAAATCATTAACATGGCAAGCAGGGGGTATTACATTAGGCATGGCATGTGGGATACTGTGTACGTTAAGCAACTGAACAGGGTCTAGATTATATGTAGAATGTAAGTCATGATATACAGTATACCGTATTTCCTTTATTAGAACCCCCGGGGGTCTTATTTTCCAACCGCTTTTAGAGTGGAGTCTATTACAGGGAAGGGCTTAATTGCAGGGGGAGCATTTATTTTTTCAACCTCAGCCGTGAAGAGGGGAGCACTATTTTTCGACCCCATTTNTGAATTAAATCATTAACATGGCAAGCAGGGGGTATTACATTAGGCATGGCATGTGGGATACTGTGTACGTTAAGCAACTGAACAGGGTCTAGATTATATGTAGAATGTAAGTCATGATATACAGTATACCGTATTTCCTTTATTAGAACCCCCGGGGGTCTTATTTTCCAACCGCTTTTAGAGTGGAGTCTATTACAGGGAAGGGCTTAATTGCAGGGGGAGCATTTATTTTTTCAACCTCAGCCGTGAAGAGGGGAGCACTATTTTTCGCCCCCATTTTTGAATGATGAAGTGGATGGTATATTTTTAATAGGTTAATTAATTTCTTCATAAAAAACAAAAATTGCCAGTTTCTTAAAAATGATCAAAAAGCGAAATTTTCTCCTCTAAATTCCTTTTTTTTCACGACCTCCGGGTGTCCTAATACAGGAGACGCTTTATTTTTCTACCCCTTTACAGAGGGGGGAGGTCTATTACAGGGAGGGGACCTAACTGCAGGAAGAGGACTCAATGCAGGAAATACGGTACTGGCAGGCTGAAGTAACAAATGTATGTGGAGTGTTAAGCAATAATAACCAGATCGGAATGGTACGGTAATTCTGGTTACGGTCACACGGATTTGCTGACCAGGTTCTGCAAGTATCCTGCAAGGCCCTGGGTGCGCAACTCGACAATTTGCTGGATGAAAAACCAGCAGGTGCAGCCTAGTGCAGCACACTCGGCACCGCTGCGCAACCAGTCCGTCCACTGAGGCTCTTCCAGGTACAGCCTGGACAGCTCCGCCGGACGCAGATACACCAGCAGGCAGAGGCTCAGCAGGTGAACCGCCAGAAGGGCGAGGCGTTCAATGAGTTTGCGCTGCAAAATATGTTTAAGATGGGCAGAAGTTTAGACAGGCCATCAATTTTTTGGGAATTGATAAATCAGTCCCATTCATGACATTACCACAGGAAAGAGATTGTGGTCATTGCGCGTCTATGTATGGTCAGTTTTGGTCCAAAATTTGGTGCCAGGCCACAGCGCGAAAAGGCTCAAAATGAGGAATGGATAGGAGAGACTACGAAATGCTTAAAAACTATTAATAAATATCCAAAATAAACATTTTAAAATTTAATAAATAAAAATTATTTAAAAAAAGCCTTTAGCATTAAAATTTGAAAATCCAAGGCATTTGAATTTTTTAACTTTCACTTCTAATTTTTGAAAGCTATGATTTTCGAAATATTTTTATAAATTCTAAAAATTCTAAAGAAAAATCCAGATGCTATTTTTACAATTTAATTGCTAATAAAAAGAATTAAAAAAATTTCATCGGAATTTTAGAATCGAATCATATGAATTTTTTATAAATATACGGCTTAAGACAGAAATATTTGGAAAACAGAAGACCATGGTCTTAAAAATATTGAAAATAAAGTTGATTTTGATCTTCAAAAAATACACCAGAGGGAGACTCTAATTTCTTTAAAATATTAGTAAAAGAATAATAGTTAAAATTTTAATGCTAAAGGCTTATTTTTTTAATAATTTTTATTTATTAAATTTTAAAATGTTTATTTTGATATTTATTAATAGTTTTTAAGCATATCGTAGTCTCTCCTATCCATTCCTCATTTTGAGCCTTTTCGCGCTGTGGCAGGGCACCCAAAATATGCCATTTGGAAGCTAGTTAATAAGCTGAGAAGCCATCAATGTACCTCTGCGAATGCCTTCCATTTGTCGGCCAACAACCTCTGGATCACCTCGCTGTTGATCATCTCCAGGTGCTCGTCGTTGTCTCCACTGATCACGGTCATCAGGGCCGAGTCATAATCTATAAGTTTCATTAGTAACAAGCTCTTCATCCGATCACTTTTCATGTTAAAAATTTAAATATTGTATAATGAAGGTCCTATTTCAGCTGAATACAAATAAATGGATAAGGTTTGCCATCCTATGGGGATATGTGAAAATCCTACTTGTGGACCCATCTGGCCGAATGGTGTCCAACGCGTCCAGCGGGTAGGCACTGCAGGTCATGTCGGAGAAGCGCCAGAATTCCACCTATAACATGTTGTATGGAGATTACACATACCAATACACGCAACTTAAATGTAAATGAAATTGAATAAATATTAACAGGAATAAATTATGTAAATTTAAAATACCTTCATCAGATCCATCATTTCCTCGAAGATCTCTTGTCGTCCGAGTTTGGTGGCCAGCGTTAACGGCGACTGGCCGGCATGGTTGACAATGTGGGTGTGGCCCGGCTTGTGCCAATGCCGTACAGCGTAGCTGTACATGGCCTATAGGGAATCGAACAGAATACGTTAGAACAAGTAGAGTATGACCAGTATCCCTGATCCACCTTCCCTGATCCACCTTTTTTGGAAATGATCTGATTTGATCCTGATCCAGGGGCTGGATCATCAAAAATGATTTGATCTGAACTAATCCGACCCCTGAGATCAGGATCACATCACGGATCAGATCATAATCGGGTGGTTCAGGAAAACATGACCATGTTAGTCGAAGCCCATGGTACTCAAAGCTTATTGTATTTTCCTAAAAGTTATTTATAAAAATTATTATATTGATTAGAGTTCGTTAATGGGTCATATGGTATACCGTAGTAATAACCCTCGTACTAACATTTTTGTTGTGGATCACACACATGTGGAGCTGAAAAGGATAAGAACATGTAAAGGTCATAGAATAATCAGAGTGTTACGGTGGAGCTGCCAAACATGTCCTGGTTGTCCGGATTGGCACCGTATTGCACCAGCAGATCATAGATGTCCTTGTTCTCGAAGCAGGCCGCAAATGCCAGGGGATACTCGCCGTAGTAGGCGTAGCCTTAAGCAAAAAAATTATGATTTTTTCTTTCCAATTGTCAAATTTACAGGCCTTTAAACCCCTATAGATGATCAAAATTTTAAGAAATTTTAGGCCATTCTTGTATAACATGATGTAAAAGGATTTTTAATGATTTATTTAATATAACTTTTATTTTATTGGTTACCATTGTACTCCATGGACCGGTAGTCGGTACAACCCGGTTCATAGTCCTCGGGTAGGAAAAAATCGCCAGTGGCCCTTGCATTAACGGACGCACCGTACTCCAACAGCAGTTGGACGGTATCGTAGTCGTCGTGCACAATGGCCAGATGGAGACAACTTTGGCCTGCAAAGAACAGGATTATGTGACTGTCATAGCTACAACATGTACCATGTACATAACCCACTGAAATACGCAATCTCAACTCATGCGTCAATTCAATCCATAAAAATAGTTGGCAACTCTCCTATGTGTTGGACTACTTCAAATACGCATTCCCAGCCCCGATTGCGTCTTTTGACGTGCAACCCACCGAACAAGTCCTCGCCCAGGTAGATGTCCTTGGCCAGTCCAGGGTACTTGGTGATCAGGATTCGCGCAACTTCCTGGCACACCAGCTCCTGACGGTTCAGCAACAGATGGATCAGTGTCTCGCCTTGCATACCCCGCTAAAATTCGATAAAAATCCATTATTATGCAGGGACGATCCAAAATCCTTGACAGGAGAAAGTAAAAATAAACACGTTACTTTTGGATTATAAGATTTGATATAGGTACTTGGCATCTTTTATTCCTGAAATGTTCACCCTATCACTGGAACCATACCCTGGTAGATCCTTTGACACCTTGGATACTATGGATAATTTCTGCGCCTTATACCTTAGTATTNATTGACCAATTTTCTCAACAAACTGTGCCAAATTCTCAAAATTTTCTCCGGCGCCCCTATCGGGACCGCCGCCACCCTCACCATATATATAAAGTTTCCTTCTAAAAATTATCTTCAAAAAGGTCAATTTTCTTATAGAAAATGGCCAAAAATTCCCAAAATTTTCTCCAGCGGCCCCTATCGGGACCGCCGCCACCCCCTAAGAAATGGTGAGCTGTCCCTGTCGGGGGATGCTTTCTAAAATCCTTTTAAATCCGCAGTTTTTAATATATCTGAAAAATTGACCAATTTTCTTAAAGGTTAATCTAATTTTCACCTACTTCTTAAATTTTTTAAAATTTCTTTAAAATTTTCCCAATTAAAAAACTTCATTTTTTAATTTTTGATAATTGAAATTTTTCTAAAAATAAAAATTTAAAATTTCTATTTTTAAAATTGATTTTAATAATTTAGGCAAAGGACAGATAATTTCAAAATATTTCAGCAAAATTTAGAAGCAAAATTCTATTGGAACAGATTAGGAACAGATTTTGACTGTTCTGCTTAATCTGTTCCTGTTCTGTTCCTGTTCTGTTCCAAATTTTGAGAACAGAACAGGAACAGAACAGACAGAAAAATTTTGGAACAGGAACAGAACAGATTTTCTGTTCCGACTTTCAAGAACAGAACAGGAACAGAACAGATTGAAAAATCCTGGAACAGAAAAACGCTGGTTCAAACTCGGTTCAAACCAAATCTAATGAAAGGATTTTGATGTCAAAAAATAGAGAAAAAAATTAGCTAAAAAATGAATACAAACACGCTCGAATTGGACTAAATGAAGAAGGTTATGGCCTATTTTTTGCTCTATTTTCTGACATCAAATTCATTTTTCTAGCTTTTATCAGAACCGAGTTATAGCGAATGGGCAAGTGTCGGGGCCACCAGTGGGATTTGAAAGGGCATTTTGAAGTTTTGGGTTTTGGGCTATATTTGTTATAGCAAGGAAAACATGAAAAAATACACATACCTATATAACTACAGCTATTCATATCATGTAAACTATTGTAATTTCATAGATATATGAACTACTATATTGTATATGGAACCAGAACTGATCGGAACCAGGAAAAGCCATGGAACCGAAATCAGTTTTCGATGGAACCGGGACTTTGGCCTCGGGGTTAACCGGAGTTCCGGATGGTGTTCCGTTACGTACACCATAGTATGAACTACTGTTGTGTGGAATGTATGGAATAGTATGTATTTTTGTAGCTTTTCCCGCTGGGTCTTGCCTGTGCGAACTGCAGCACGCCCTCCTCCCCGTCCCGCTCGTACACCGCGATCAGCTCGCCCCCGCTGCGCACGCCCACCCAGCGGTAAATGCTGTTCTTCTGCCGCTCCCGGTACTGGTTGGACCACCGCTCGTCCGGATCGAACACGCCGTCTTCCCCATCCACGTGGCGTCTGCACAATAATCGGGCAACCAACGCGCGCGCTTTCATTTAGAAAATTACCGCATTCCTAATAGAATTTTTGTTGAAGAAAACTTCAAGAAGTTAATCCGGAAAGCCTGATTAGAAGTACTGTTTAGAAGAATGCTATGAGACGAATACAGCTGTAATCATGCCAAGTTAGATATTTGAAATATTTAGATGCAAAAAAATACAATAAAAAAATTTTTAAGGATAAACTTCAAAAAAAATTAGCAAAAAAATTATCTCATAAAAACTTCCTCGGTTTCTGCTTCAAAACTATTTCGCCACATAATGATACCTTGTAAAGGCCAAGCTTAACTAACGTAGTTTTTTTGAACTTTCGAAATGCCAAAATGTTCCGGTTCAATAAAATGGCATTTATTTTAAAATTTAATTGGGATGCAAACATTTCCCATAGGCCTGGTTAGAGAAAGAGACAAATAAAAAAGATAAGACCTCGAGAGTTACAGATAAAGGATAGAGATGAAGTGCCAGAGATGGCGATAAAGCATTTATTACACACCTACGCTTAATGGCCAATTGACTTTCGGCGACCGTTGCCAGAGGCAATGCGCTAATTTGATTAGTCCCAGAAAACACAATTGCCCCAGGGGGACAACTCTGCGTGTCTGCTCCTTCTGTTTCTCTCTGGTTTAACACTATTTCGCCACCAATAATAAATTTTTTGGCCTCTCTCTCTCTCTATAATGGCCCAGGGTCAAAATTGAACGGATTTTTGGGCTCCTTGGTAACGCATTTTTTGGCGGGAGAGGCACTTTCCAGCAGCACAGCTGTCAGGAAAGAAAAAATGAGGGAGAGGGTGGAGAAAACTGGCACATTGATAGGTTTTGTACAAATATGGAAGTTGTTCCATAATTTACTAGGGATGTAGGGGATTACGGTCGGGTTCCCGAAGTTTCAGATCGGGATACGGGTTCAAATCCCGAAATGGCCAATCCCGTGCTCGAAGCCGCTATCAGTCAGGTCTCGGTATCGAGTCTCGGGAAATTTTCGGTCCCTATGCATGAAATAATACAGGGAAAAGGGGATTTTTTTTTAAATTTTTATCATGAAAAATTATTCATTAATGATGCCAGAATATTTATAATAATTTTTTAAATTTACTACATTAATAATTGTCAAAGTTTGCTCATCTGTTCCCGAGCTTGTCTAGCCTCCTTCATGGCCTTGCCCAAATACTTCTCATGGAATGGCAGCACCTGAATTGAATTTTATTTTTAGTCGTATACACATCCCTATAATTATAGCAAAGAACATAAGTTACTTATGTTCTTTACATATGTTGGTATCTTCAGCCATAAAATCATTTCGGTTCCATAGGTATATATTTTTCGAATTTTATTGATTAATATGATTATTCTTTTGGTTTATTAAATCTTATTGATTAAATTTTTATCGATTTCCCCTCTTTTACATACATCGCTCTCATTGGCTGGGGACTGCTTGGCCCATTCCAGCAGGTTCTCGTACACGTGGCCATCACGTCGGCCAAGCACCGATTTCAACTCCCGATCGGTGAAGTCGAAGGAGTCCACAATGGTGACGGCATTTGGCCGAATTTGGGCCAGGCTGTCGTACATTTTGGCCCGACAATGGTCCATCTGCTGGGCCGTCATGTAACCGTCCTGAACAATGCAAGAACTTGGTCGTGTTATTATGAAAGAATTATGGGTTCTGATTCTGCAGGAATTTGGGTACAATATGAGGCATTGTTAGCCCAAGATATCCAAAAAATATATTTCTTGTTATTGGGTTATTTTTGTCTTTTTTGCCGGACTTTTAAATCAAAACCAAGGACGCGAACTTTTGAGACCCCCTAGTAAAAAATTGAGGATGAGGTAAAAGGTACATAAAACGATTAATATCTCTACATGGGTAGATTAATTAAGATAAAACGGTTTATTTGGGGATTAGTAAAAGTACTGGTGTGCTGGCAGAATTGCAATTCTAGTGTGTAAAAAGGATAAAAAAAGAAAAAGAAATTTTACCGATATCATGGTTAACAAAATCAGATATTCAAGTACATATATACCTTGATATTCTAGTTGGTTACGGATTATCAATGGTAAGCAATGTGGCTTGAAGAATGCCCTCAAACGATTACTTAGCTCACCTCGAGTAGTCCTGCTGCCGATTGAATCAGTTCATAGCTGAGGTACAATGCCAACAGCTGGTCCAACACTGCCCTGGTGTCGGGGTCCTTCATTTTTGTCGACGTGTCAATGAAGGTCCGGGCCAGGAAGGTCATGGTGTGCGCTTTAGAGGCCTGGTAAAATGTACCGTGGTAAGTTGTAAAATAATTGGTTTTTGTATTTACTAAAACTAGCATTAAATATTACAATGATAAGAATATTTATATGAATTTCTAAATGAACATTCAATAAACCGAATGAACATAAACCCTATCAAAAAGAAGCTAATTGTATTTTTAACAGATACGGTACAGTAATATAAGGGAGAGGTAGCTCCCCTACAGTAGTTCGGTGGTATACAGTAGTTCGGGTGGTATACCCAATGAGTAATAAGAGCAGATGATATTACTTAACCAAATTTATCCTATATACGATCCTAATGTTTTACCTTGGTCAGCTCTATGCCCGCCTCATTCCAGGCTTCATGCGGGCTGCGCCCTCGCGCGCGCAACTCTTCCAAGCGGTCATGAGCCCGGAACACTTGCACACGCGCGGCATGCTCGAACGCCTCAAGGTAAGCTTGCGGTGCGCAATTGAGTGTGATCCGGCTCCGTTGGGTTCCGCCGTTTGAGTACAGATAACCCGTCACTGGGTTATTCTCCATCGGTGCACTGCGCGCGGCACCCGAGCGCACACTCGCGGCAAGTCGCATCAGCGAGCGCGCCGCTTGCAGCAACATAACCATGTTCTCGCCTTCGTAAGTGCAACCTGGAACAAGTGAAGTTACACATAAGTATNGGGGGGGGGGTCAATATCGCATTTCGCAGGGGAGGGGGTTTTTGAGAGAAAAATCGAAAAAATTGAGAGAAAAATCGAAAAAAAGTAGAGAAAAAATCGAAAGCCTAGCCTTCCTAACACTACTTATCATGCTCACCTCCGACTGCCATTGTGTAGAGTGCCGGAATGCCACTGGCCTCAGAGTAGCCGTGTCCGCCGCATGCCATCCGGCACTGCTCGATGCCCTGTGCAACTTGCCATGATGTCACCGCCTTCAGTCCCGAGCCCAACGCGTGCAAGTCCGCGAGCAGGCTGGCCTACAAAAAACGGCAAAAATTTCCTATTAAGTTAAACATCGATTTTTTTACTAAATGAAAAAAATTCATAGGAAAATGCCAAATGTTTGTGGATTAATCCTTTAAAATCAACAAATTTCAAGAAATTCTAGATCAGATTTTCCTCACATCGCCGGCATTGATGTTGTCGATGACAGCCTGGTACATGTCCTTGATGTACATGCCGGTCATGCCGATGGCAAACACCCGTGCCAGCTGGGGGAACAGCCGGTACTGCTGGCTCTGGTAGTCCATCACTTTCACCTCTCCGGCACTAAAAAAAGAAAATTTTCTCGTTTTTTTACATCCCATTGTTGCGATTGAATTTTAGAATGAAATTTTATTTTTTCGTCTTTAAAAAATCGAATTTTTAATAAAAATAATTAAAGCAATCCTTATTACCCCGGCTGAATTTCGCCCTGTCTCCTTACACAGGAGTACCGTACGGCGATGGTGACCGCATGGGCCAAGTACACTGCATGGCCATAGATCATCACCGATCGGACATACCTGAAAATCGGCATTTTTCTTGGCAAGATTGACAATAATTTGGCAATTTCACATCATTGAGGTGTAGCCAACTTTGGCATGAATGGGCGGCACATACTCGCCTGAAGGCAGAACCTGAATAAAATAAAATATTAAAAATGGTATCAAAATACTAAGACAACTGTTGTACCATGGTATATGTAACAATATACCTTGGCATGTTTCATGAACATGTTCCGGCGCGGGATACGGTAGTGGTCAAAACGCAGAAATCCGTTGTCGTTGGACGCGATGCCGAACTTTGGCCCGATGTCGCCCACCGTGATGTCTGTAAAAATCTTGGTAAATTCACCCATGTCGTTTTTTTTGATTTTTCAGAATTTTTACTAAAATTTCTCAATTCCATTAGAAATTTTTCCCGATTTTCTCACTTGGCATCGGCTTGTGGGTGTCCAAATCCCTCAGTTGGACCCAGAATGGGTGTGCGCCGTAGCACTTTCCGCCGGTGTGCAGTTGTGCCATCACCACCGCAAAGTTGGCCGATTTGCCCAGATTTCCGGGCCACCATTTGGTGGCAGTGATGGTCGGGGAATGGAGCACAAATTCTTGGCGGGAAGGGTCGTAGGTGGCAGTTGTTTCGAGGGCTCGCAAATTTGTGCCTGAAAAATTGGAATGATTTCACACTGTTGTATCACAAATTTGGGTCGATTTTCATAAAATTTTCTAGAGGCAGATGCCAAAAATTAGAGTGACACTCCCCTGAAATTTTCATTATGATGCACGAATTAATTCTTTAGTTAGATTAATTTTGCCAAGTCCGTAAAACCTTGGAAAATAATTTTCCCCGAAGGGATTCGAAACACCGTTCTACCCCTCCGCAAGGCTAAATCATTGCCCACTTGGCCAGCCACCTCCCCCTCGGATTTTGATAGGATCCTTGTCGAAAAACTCGATTCTTCTCCAGTTTTTCAATTCTGTGTAAATATGGATTTTGAATAATGCATAATGTAAATTTCAGCATTTCAAATTTATGCCATTAGATTTTCTCGGCGGGAATTTTTTTCGATTGGACCAAAATATGGAATATAACTACGCAAGTACTTAATTTAATTAATTAATTTATATATTTTTGAAATTTTTTTATCGACCATGGCCCATCTCGGTCTGAGCATAGGTGGCAATGATCTCGCGGTTGAACAGCTTGGGCAACCACTCCGCCGCCTGCTCATCATCGCAATAGTTGATCATCGCCGGAAGGGCCATGATGAAGTGCAGGTGGAAGGGGGACCCGTCAAGGCCGCAGATCAGGCTAGAGAAAGAGAAAAATCGATAATTGAAGGACAGAGAACGGAAAAACAATCGATAATCAATAATGAAAATCGATAATTAATCGCTAAATGCTCACCTGTTGAAATAGAACTGCTCCTCGGTGCTGCCAAGATCGATCACCTTCTCGGCATGCTTGGTCATCTCGATGGACTGAAAATAATCACTATGGTCCGAAAAAATATGCTCAAAAATTCCAAAAGATACGCAAAATTATGCTCAAAATTTTGGCTAAATATGACCTAAAAATGCAAATTTTTTGCTCAAAAATCGTAATAATCTACCGTATTTCCTCTAATTTAAGCCCCGGGGCTTAAATTTTTCAACCCCCTCTCTGAGGGAGCTTAAATTGGAGGGGGGGGG
>LDKF01001591.1:23958-43395 GCA_001026735.1 Rotylenchulus reniformis
GGGGGGGGGCTTAAATTTTTCAATCCACTCTCTGAGGGGGGCTTAAATTGGAGGGGGGGCTTCAATTAGAAGGGGGGCTTAAAATAGAGGAAATACGGTATTTTAAAAGCGAATTTAAACATATTTAAGGCATTTTAAAGTTAAAATTAAAGTTTGATGGCTTCTTACACTTTAAACTTTTTCATGCTTTTTTGAAAAAATGCGTTTTCTTGAAAAATTTGGTCATTTTTCTTTCAAAATTAAAATATTTAACTATTCTGGAATTTTAATTTTTAACTATTCTGGAATGCAATTTTTTCTATTTTTTTAAGAAATCGAGTTTTCCCACCAATCGCGCGACGTCCTCCAGCTTCTGCATCCGGGTCATGAATGGTATCGGCTGGGCGGGCATTAACTCAGCCCCCTGGGCCTCCACATACGCAACAATTTGACGCCTGCGTTCCAGCCGGCCTTGCCAGAAGAAGTTGCCCAGCTGGTCGGGCACAAAAGTTGCCCGGCGACGCTCTGCCGTCAGGTCTGGGTTGTCCCGTGACGCGTCCATCATGTAGTAGGAAGGTTTTGAGGACATTTTTGAAGACGAAATATTTACAAAAAAATCCAAATGATTATTATAAAAATTGGAGATTGTAGAAAAATGAAACCGATTAATTGGTCAGAAAATGAAGATGCCTAGAGATGCGTCCTATTTTTAATAAAATGTCACCTATTAGCTAGTAGAAATTACGTGATGAGTCGTTTCGGCGAAAACCGCCAAAATAGAATTACTTGTCCTTAAAACTTTTTTGTTAAAATGACAAAAATTCTAAAAAGCAAAATTGTTCGGAATTTTATGCTGATTTGAAGGTATTTTTAAATTTTCGAAATTCTGCCAAAAAGTTCGAAATTTTTCCGAAATAAGAATTTTATTTTCCATTAACCAAAAGATCCTTGGGGATATTGGTCACCAAAACTGCGTCTAAAAGGTACAAAATGTGATACTATAAGCCTTGTTTTTATGGGGATGGATAAAAAAGGGGACGACTATGCCCCTAGAGATCCGGAATTGGAATAGGAAAAGATCAGAATTCGGATGAAAACAAAAGTTCGTAATTCGGGAATCGGGGTCTAATCAGGGTCCATATCCATACCCTGGGAAAAAATGATTTTTTTTGATTTTGAAAAACTTGCAAGAACCCAAGCTCATAAATTGATTGATTTGCAATAAAATTTTTATTTTTTAAATTTCACAAAGTTTATTTGAGGGTCAATTTTCCAAAATAAAAAATAAGGGTGGCGATGTCGTCGCCGTCGTCGGTACAATCGATTGCTCTGGGGGCGGACTGCTGCTGTGCTGTGGTGGTTCGTCTCGTGGGCTGGAATGCCCCCATTTTGGTCTTTTTCTCCTTTATTACACTTTATCTTGTCCGATCAAATCGGACCATAGCGACAATCACAGCCTATAAACTATAATTTTCAAAAAAAATAGGGCCATATTTATTTATTTTTATTTTAAATTCATATATAAATCGAATATTTTGCCAGATCTGCATAATATTAGACCAATAAAAAATGTTTCTTGAGGGGATTCGAACTTCCGTTCTATCCTTCTGTCAGGCCACTGACTACCGGATTTTGATCCCTTCCGGAACTCGATTTTCTTTGGATTTTCAATTCTGATGAGCCCAAAGGTTTTGGTCTTATATGACAAATTTTGGTGTTATTTCTTGTTTATAACATAAAATTATGCAAAAATGATACAATTGGGACACATAGATGTATATTTTACATATGGGGGCATGATGGTATTCGATGTGTATTTGGGGGGTTCAATATATTTCAGGTGGCCAGCCCTTCGTAGAGGCTCAGGGCATGCACAATGCTCGGGTCCGCCTTGGCACCCTCCTTGAACTCGTCCAGGGTCAGCTTGGCATCATTGTTCTACAAAAAAGAGTAAGAATTTTGTTAAAAATATTATTAAGAACTTCAACGTTGAGCCAAAATTTTTTGAGGAACCGGAGCCCAGAGACCGAGTCAAAAATCCATTTTTAAAGATGATGGGCATGGGTAATGACGATTTTCTTTCGAGTGCACTAGTGGGTCCTATATCTGGATTTATTCTATTGTATTGTATGTACCCTGTTAGGGGTGGGAAAAATATCAGCTCTAGGGCCAGAGCTATTTTTTCGCTATCGGAACCGGATCAATTTTTGGGGACGGGAGTTAGAGCCGGAGCTATAATAAATCCTGATCCTAATGCCTTACCCTTACCTTGTCCATCATGGAGAATATCCGGTCCACCCTCTTCTCTGGACAGTTTTCATCATCCGCCAGCTTCACCGAGTCGCCCACCATCCGATTGATGCTCCCCACAATCAGTTCTACATAGATATGGGTATACAGTGTATAAAAATTATATAAATTATTCATGAGAAGGCAAAGATTGAATAGAATACTATGCTATATGAAAGGAAATCCGATTTTTTCTAAAATAATTTTTTCCCAATTCTAAGGCCATTTAATAAAAACTATACAATTAACAGTTAAAGCCATCTAAAGGTTAGTCTCACCCATCTCTTCCCGGGTGATGAAGCCGTCCCCGTCCAGGTCGTACAGCCGGAATGCCCAATGCAACTTTTCGTCCAGATTGCCACGGCTTGTGATGGACAACGCTTTGATGAACTCGTGGAACTCGATGGCGCCATCCTGTTATAGAATGAATAGAAGCCATGAGAATACAATGTAGGGTATAGGAGCAAAATGTGGACTTTTGTAAAAGAAAAGTCTACAACCCATGAACTTATAGAGTAAATATATGGATGGAATATGACGTATTAGAACCCAAGTACTGTTTACCAGGGCTGTGCAAAATCGAATTTCAAAAAACGGTTACGGTATACGGTAAACGGTAAAATTCAAAACTTATAAAAAATGCGGTAACGATATCGGTCAAAAACACGGTATTTACGGTATACGATAACGGTATGCGGTATATTCGAAATTTTTTGGAAAAATTTTTCATGTTCAAAAATTCAAATTTGCCAGAAACAAGAATTTTTTGCATTCTCCAAATTAGTTAAAAAAATCCACAAGCATCAATTCCAACAACATTCGTCTCGGATTTAGGGTATCGGCGGCCCCGATAGGGAAAATTTTTTCAGAACTAATTTTCTTGAGAAAAATGATCATTTTTTGCTCGGTTTTACATATTTTTTTTTGAAAAATTTGATTATAATGAGGTTTGCCCGGAGAACTTTTTGAAAATTTGAGCCTTTTTTGATAAAAAAATTACATACAAATTTTTTAAAGTATGCCGGGATCATCGAAAGAGCCTGCCGTAGACTGGGAAAATTTTGGAATTTAGACACAAATTTCCTAAGAAAACTGATCATATTTTTTAGAGTTTTTTGTCAGTTAACTGTCCCAATAGAGATCGACAGAGAAAATTGTGAGAAAATTGGGCCTATTTCTTAAGAAAATTAATCAATTTTTCTCCCAAATTTACTATTCATGTTTTGGCAAAAATGCCATTTTTAGGGGTACGTTTTTGGGCTAGCGATCCCCATTCTTAGGGGGGTGTATTTTCCGCGGTATCGGGCCAAAAAAAGGTAACGGTATGCGGTAAACGGTATGGGTCAAAAACACTGTATTTTGCGGTATACGGTAACGGTATGCGGTACGGTACCCAGCCCTGCTGTTTACCCGACTTACTTTGTTCTCATCGAACACCTTGAACACGTAGCCCGCAAAATCGGATGGGTCCCCTTGCGGGAAGAACTGCTTGTAGATCTTTTGGAAGCCCTAAAATGATTATTTAATAATACACCAAATATTTACATTAAAATTTACAATTTCTGTCAGCATCCCATTGGGACAGTCCCTGACAAAGCCCTTGTGCCATTGCCGGATCTCTTTCTCTGTGACTGTAAAAAGAAAAACATATATTATATACATAGTATATATATACCCTATATAATGAGAATATAGTGAGAATGCAATACAATATACTCCTCACCATAGATCAAATTAATATTAGGTTCTAGTTCAAAAATATTCATTTCGGCACCAAATAGTACACATAACTTTATAAATGGAAGCATAAGGCCCCTAAACCATCCTACAATTTGATCCATTACCGTATGCCTATTAAGTACAGTACGCTACTACGCAACTTACAGTATGTCTGTTTGGCCAGCTTCTTCACTTCCTCGCCCTTCAGCTTGCTCTGCGGTTTGCCCATGGCTTGGCCCATAATATTGTGCAGGCAGGGGATTATTAGTCAAAAGTTGTTTTTGCTAAAAAAATGAAATAAAATTTTGACAAAAACCTTTTTAGAAAATATTATAAGGGTTTGAATCTTATAAGTTCATATTTTTGATTAAGCCATAATTTTCTAGGATTTTTTTCTTATTTAAAGGTTAATTTTTCCCTATAAAAGTTTTTATGGCGAAAATTTTTCATATATTTCGTACATTTTAGAGAAAAGTTCGAAAAATTAACGCGTTAGGGATCTACTATATCCAGTAACCACAATGCTGCCTTTTCCATTAAAAATAGACCTCGTTTGGGCCCCCTAAATTATCTTTTGGCTGACTGAGTATACGTTAAAAAAATTTGTATTTATGTGCTTTTTGTATGTTTTGGCATCGAGAATTGTTTGGGTTGGGGTATCCTATGACTCCGGTGGGGAAAATGGGCAAAACATGGCCATTAAGGAAGGTGTGATTTGTAGGCCGAGGGAATTTGTTGTAATTTGAAACCCACCAATTTTGTTGTATTTTTGGTAAATAAACTAATGGCATGTGATTTGTTGAATTTGATGGATTTAGTGCTTTGGGATAGAGGAAATAAGCGATATTTTCAAAAATTTATCTTTTAAGGCCGGTTTGTAAAGTATGTATGAATTCACGTTTTATTACAATGATCACGAGTTTATTCGAGGATTTAGTGTGGATTTATAAATAGCGATTTTGGCCATTTTTTCGGAATTTGCATAATAAATTAGGCGGCTTTTTACCCAAGAATTTCCTCAATTTTCCATATAAAGAAATATATTTTTGGCCATGTATTGGGCAAAAAATGGAAGGCCCAAAAAAGTAATCCAATTTTTCTCGTGGTTTTTTGGGCCCCAACTCTTATTTATGTATATGTAGTGGCACTTTTGAGCCCAACCAATGTGGTGGAAGGGAAAGGCCTTCAAAAAGTGGTGTAAAATTGAAGGATAAAATATTTTACGGCCAAATCAATATGTACATATAAGCAGATATATGCGTATTAAAATCAATAGGTTATAAATAAGTATAGAAAATGGTATGCTATTTGAATAGAGGTATAATAGAGGAATAAAAGCTATGAAATATGTATATGCGAATCCATCTAGTATATATTCTATAAGAATAGGAATTAGATGTATAGATTTTATAGAATTTTAAACTAATAACTATAGATATATAACATGTGAAAATATAGTAGAATTGGACATTGTATGAAAATTTGAAAAAGTTTATAGCATCACTATTGGAAAAATTGAGAAATGACGAAGAGGATTGAAGAATGGGAAGAGGGTGGGGGAGGGGGATAAAATTCCCATCGGAATTTTGGAATTGGCCAAAACTGTGCTGGCAACATTGTGCCAAATTAAAGATGCAAAAATTCCGGAGGACGGGCCTGTTGGAGGACGAATGAATGGAAAATTGAGCCCCCCGCCGAAGGCTCTCACTTTTTGTTTAATGAGAATTCGTTCCCCCCTCATGCATTATTTTCTCCAAGGTTTGCACCCTATCGATTTTTAAAATAAGGCCTTAGGCCAAAAGGTCGCCCAAATGGACCCCATTTAATTGTTTTTTGCTGGAATTTGGTTTTTCGGATTTTTCAAGGCATAAAACTAGCGATTTTGGCAATGTAAATCCACAGTACTTATTAGAACCACATTAGCGAGCGAATTGATCTCTATGTGGTGATATCTTCCCAAAAGTCCATACCAAAGGTTATAAGATTTAGACCTTATAGTTAGATGATGGACCTAAAATTTTTCTTAAACTTGCTAACTTATTTTCTTAGAACTAATTGCCGAACACTCAAATCAGGATAATAAGGCCGGCCGACCGCCCTCGATCGATATAATCTTTAAGCTTCATCTTAAATTTTTATAATTAAAGAGGGGTTTGTATAAAATTTATAAACTATCCAATTTGACGTAAAAAAAGGACCACTGAAAGCAAAAATAAAAAAATTCCCGAAAAATATCGAAATATGGACAATTTGGATTGACATATAAATAAATCCTGAAAAATATTGGTGCATTTGGTTGTTGGCCTCTCCTAATGGTTCGGGAGGCTAATTGGTCTTGTCTCTCGTTTTTTATGCACTTATAAAGCATTCGGGGGACTCAAGAGTTCAAAGGCGCTTTTCCCGCTCTTCCTCAGGAGAAAGTGCCCGCGGGGGGGGGGGGGGGGGNGGACGACGAGAATGGCACTTTTGCTTGTTGATGGCACCCTTTCCTTTCTTCATTCCACACAATTTGTTATTTCCTCTCCACCCCCCCCCTTCCCCACTCACGCGCTTTCCCATGCGTTCGTTCTCTGTGCCCCTTGAAAGCTTTCAACAGCTGGAGATAGAGATAAAGCTTTCCAGGAGAGAGAAAGAGAGAGATAAAGCCTTTATACGGGGGCGACTGGGTCACAAGGCGCGTAACTCGGCTCAAATGCAACATAGATGAAAAGTTTCGGGGTCTAAAATTATGTTTTAATGTTTCTATTTTTCCGAACTTACTAAAAAAATTTTTGAAATTCCCTTAAAATTCAAAAAAAAAATTCTTGAAATTTCGGAAAACTAAGAACATCAAAAAATCAGGCATAATTTTCTGCATATAAATATTTACTTCTTAAAGTTTTGGTTTATCTGGACATAGTTTTCCATTCAAATTTCCGCCTGCGAATTTCCGTCGCCGTTGAATTTGGCCAAAACTAATAATAAGAATTAGCCATGTCGAAAATGCTCACAATAAAGGCCAAAATTTGAAATATTTTGCTAAATTTTGTAGCTGTTTTTTCCCACATTTTTGAGCATTAAAACATTTTTCTAAATTGTTTCTGAACCTATTTATTATCCTATATGGAACATGGACACAATTGTGGAAGCGAGCGAGAGAGAGAGAGATAAAGCATTGAGTAGGGAAAGAGATAAAGCCCCTTGGTGGTGTGGGGTGGTCCATTATAGGGTGCCGTGCTCACTTATAGGGGCTATCCGTTTTTTATTTGCGAATGCTCTCTTACTCTTAAGCATTCATTCGTTCGTTCACATGTGAGGGAATTGGAAATGAATTTTTTTGTGGAAGCTCCCGAAGGTCAAAAATTGGCACCTAAAGAGGCTATTTCGGGCCATAACATGGGAATAAATGGACCAAAAAAGAACATCTGTGGGATACTAAAAAGGGCGAAAATGGAAATATTTATTCTGGTATTTGACCAAAAGGTGCCAAAAATAATTTTAAGAGTTCTAAATTTAGAAAATGTTCCAGAAAATATTTGCTGAATAAGTCAATAAGTGCCCATAAAGTAATCGAAAATTTATATAAAAAATTTCAATGCCCAGGGCTTTAAATGCGTAATTTTATTCAATTAGACTAAAGTGCTAAAAATGATCGGTATTTTGTAGAAGAATGGAACGAGTAAGTAGGTATGTGTGTTGTTTCGAGAAAAGGATGAAATAAAATTTCAAATGGAAACCGGACATTATTGATCCGCAAATTTTTTGCCAAAACTCTATCAAAATCTGTCGTCAGTCAATCATTTTTCGCTTTTATTTGGATGTACTTATGTGTAGAGCAAAATCGTATGATCCAAGCTAGGGCCAAGAAATCAAATAATGGCCAATTCAAGATATGAGAAAACTGGATCAAGCCGCTGAGGTATGAAGAAAATCTTGGCAAAATCTCATTATAATTTTGGTTAAAATTTTCTTCCAGTTATTATTTTTGTAAAAATTCTAAACAAATGCTTTGGAAGCGTCAGAAATGGCATCCAGATTTCTCAAAGGGGAAGTAAATAAAGATTTGTTTGTTTATGGCCATAAAATTGTGGCCCTTTCAGGATGTTATCTGGAGCATAAAAAGCCCATGAATAAATGGGCAAATATTTTGGTTGAATTTTCTAAAAACTCATGATTTTCCAAAGTAGAAAGGTCGTCAAAAAGTTTTCTGCTTTTCCATAAAATGACGTAAAATGGAAAAAATAATGGGGAAATCAACAAAAAATCATTTTGGATCTACTTTGGCCAAGTAAGAAATAAAAAAGTTTGTTTATGGCCACCCCTTCAAGATGCAGCTGAAGTATAAAATCCTTAGAAAAAAAATTTTTTTTAAGTATTATGGCTCTGAAAAAATTGGAAATTTTGTGTGGTTTATTCCATTTATAGCAAAAATTTTTTCGGACTAGGCCAAAAATTCACGGATAAAAAATCATAGGTTAAAAATTTATGCAAATTGTATTGCAAAAAATCCAACTTTTGGCCCCCGAAAAGCAGCGGCAGATTTTCGGGCCCATTGGGTTCGTCGTTCGGCTTTTTGGTGAATGGGGAAAATGTGTGGCCTTTGGTGGCGAAAACCAAGTTATGGGAGGAGGTGGGGAAGACCTTGGCTGAAACAAACATGTTTGGGAGGGGAATGTTGGCACCGCATCATAAACGGATTATGAACGGGAAAAATATTGGACGAGGTGCAGCAGAAGAGAGTAAAAGCACAGAAGAGTGATGTTAGAGAGTGTGAAAATAGTGTTGGAAGAAAAATCGTGTCAAAACACCAAGATTATAAAGTATTAGAGAAGAAATTGGATTGGATGTAATGAGAACAAGGATGGGAAAAAGAATTTAATATGGGTGGATGTTCTGCACGAAAAATGGATGAAATTCGCCGGCCAAAATACGTGTTCAAAATTGGCCCCAAATAGCGAAAACCCGATAATTGTCCCGATTCGGGACTGCATAAAGTGATTAGAATTTGGGAAAACGAACTTTCTTGGACAAAATCCAGTAGTAATTTGTTTATAGACAAAGCATGAGAGGCCCGCCAAAAATGGGAGCAGGAAGAAGAACGGCTAATTATCGAGGAAACCCTGTTTTTATTGGATCATTTGAAATCGGATTACGGTGTCAGAAATTTAGTGGACTCCGAAGCCTAAAAGAATATGGCAAAAAATCATTCAAAATCGCAGTAAGATGTCTTATTGCTTTTGATTTTTCCAAAACTGGACCTCCAAGGAAAATCTGAATCGATTTGAAAGCCAATTTCTCGCAAAATCACTCCAAAAATGGAATATTTAAATCCATTTTTGAGGGGGTGACTATGACGACGATCCACTGGGAAAAAGTGTAGGATTATTCATTCTCCATTTCATTGCTCTTCAACAACAACAAAGTGCTCTTTTTGTGATGTAAAACTTCTGCTACTTGGGATGTACCACGACAGAACTCATAAAAAAGTGAAAGTGAAGTGCGACATAGGGAAGAAAGAAAGGAGAGAGTATCGCTTTCCTCCGTAGGAGGAGGAAAGCGACCTTTCTCATCCGTTTTTTTTTCCTCCGTAGGAGGAGGAAAGCGACCTTTCTCATCCGTTTCTCCTACGACATCGTCCGAGGGAGAGCTCTTCAGGGGCCTCCTAAAAGGACACTATGGGGGTGGCTGAAAGCCGTGGTGTTATTATGTCACATTACACAACAAAGTCATTGGTCCGGAAGCATTCCGGAACGGCGCTTCCGGCGGCCGGAAGCTTGAAAGTGCAAAAAATGTGTAAATAGGCAAAGGATTTGAACCGGGGGTCGAATTTGATCAAAAATTCGTGTTTATGGAAAGTCCGATCTCTTAAAAGGGATTTTCAAATCGGAGGACCAAAAATACGAACTGATAATGCGATTTGGACGAATCGGTGTCCGATTTGGAAAAACATAAAAACTGCCATTGTAAATCGGGAAAACAATGGTCACTGGTCAGAACATCGAAAAAATAAAAAACGTCCAATTTGAATCAAATGGAAAAATATGCTAATAGTGAGCGGGAAAGTTTATTAGTGGGGATAAGTGAGGGAGACTTATCAGACTTTATCAGTGGGGACAATTGTGCAGTTTAGCCCCCCTTGGAAATTTTTTCAACTTTTTTCCTTAACCAATTTAACAATTTTAGAAATGATCCTGGGGTTTTCAGATGTGCTGAGTTCGATTCTGATATCAGATTTGTTGTATGATTTCATCAAATCTATGCTTTTGATTTATTTTAATTTATTTTTTGTATAAAAGATAAAAAAGATGACAAAATCATATATTTGATGAAATCATACAACAAATCTGACATCATATTCGAACTCAGCGCATCTTAAAACCCCTGTATCACTTTTAACATTGTTATTGGTTAAGGGGAAATAAGTTGAAAAAATTTCCAGGGGAGGGTAAACTGCACAAGTACCAGTCATAATACCGAAATTTTGTTCTAAAATTTTAATCCATTTTTGTACAAATTTATAAATTATCAAAAAATTGTCTTATTAGGTTCAATTAACAATAATATTTTTATAAAATATACTCCGTTTTTATTGGCCAAATGTTCAGACAAAAAATACGGACTTTTTGCCCAATAATTGTTCTTTTATGTATCCCTCCCATAAATAAAAAAGTTGTTTATTCACAGTCTGATTCCCTGACTAATGAGCCCCAAACACGATAGGGACACAATTAGAATGAAATTCCATGGAAACCATAAAGATGTCATTATTATTGGATGGATTCAAAAGAAAATTAGCCAAAAAAAACAGGGCAATTAGTCCCAGATTTGTTAGATTTTTGTGAAAATATCAAGTCTGCTTAGATAAAAAAAATTTATATTTGGCGATTTCAAAAAATCCCAAAGTTTGGTTGATTTAAAAAATTTGCCAAAAAATACCGAGACAGACCTGTCTGAACTTAATAGATTTTATGATTACGAAACCCGTAATATGTAAAACCGTTTTTACAGAATTATGTAACAAAAGCGATGATTTCAAAGGAACCACATCAAATGGTTCAAAATTTGGAACTTTTTTCGTCCGATTGGTGAGAAAAATTATCTGCTTTTCAAAATTTGGTCAACTCTGGTCGAATAAATAATTTTATGGCCAAATATTTTCACAAATTTGATCTTTTGCCTGAGAGATGGGCTCTGTTGTTTTTGTTCTGACCGACTAAAGTCCCTTTGGATGTTTTTGATGGCCAATAACCTGTCATTATATGAGACTAAGAATTTTGAGGAGGCAAAAATTGAGGAGGGCGAAAGGGTGAAATTTGAGGAATTTGCCGAACTTTGATCCCTTTCGAAAAATGGAAGAAAATGCACCGGAAATGAGCTCATCTGGGAAATCAGAGGGGGGACTCTTTCCCGGCTTTTGCATGCCCTGGCATATATATAATAATTTATTCCCTTAGGCATTCATGGACTTTTATATACGCCCAAATTGCCAGGATCGGATTCCGTGAATGCTTTCTCATGACTTTGGGCATCTGCTGGGCCCCAAAAATAGAAATTTTCTGTGCATTTTTGGCTAAAAACGGATATTTTCTGCAGAATGAGCGGTAGGGCCCATTACGCGAAAATTAAGGAATTCCGAGTTTAAAAAATTAATAATTTCCAGCCCTGATAAGGGATCTATCGTATAATAAGAACGCAAACTGATGAGCTGGCCAAAAAACTGATGAGCAAGACCAAACTTCCAAAAATTTATGCAAAAAACGGTCTCCGATTTTTTTTTGTATGTATAAATTTTGAAAATTGACAGAATGGTGGTTTATAACGGCCTAAGTGTCGGACGAATTAAGGTATATGAGTGATAAATTTATTCGGATTTCGCATCCGATCAGTCTCAAACACAGGCAATGAGATGATCTAACTTATGCTGATCACTCTATGGCCGATAACCTAGATGGGATCAATCCGCTGCTCAATAAAGCAATCACTTTAATTGGACGATATGAAATGGAAAAAGAATGGACCTTATTCTGCAATAGAAAAGGAGGCCAAAATTGGATTTTTGACCACATTTTCAACCTAATAAAGGAGGATAATAAAGAATTCTAATCGAAAGTGGGGGATCAGTACCAAGAAGGTTGATCAGTTGATCAGTGTAGCATGCCATGGGCAGGGGAAGAAGGACAAAATCGGATGTGAATTGGCCGACAACAATTGTTGTCCTCGGATTGGGATGATCCGGGATCCAACTCCCTAGGGACCTATGGCTTTCGACGTCATTGATTTGGGGATTTTTGGCCCCTTAGGGATCTCAGGAGACTGGTTGATCTCAAGCGACTGATTGATGATCAGTTTACCCAGGGGCAACACTCATTCGGGGATGATCGGATTTGGATTTTGGACAGGTGTAAAGCACATAAATCGCAGATTCGGGCCAAAATTAGTGCCAAAATCGCGTCATTATGATAGTAACGCATGTCGTTGATGTATTTAAAGGGGTCAAAAATATTTTCAAGCATTTAGTTTACGAACAAATATAAGTACGGAATATGGGGGTATTTGCTAGTTCTCTATTGAAATTTTTGTTCAAAATATCCTTTTTTGACATTTTTATTTTGAATGGTCCGTTCTAAGCAATTACCAATGCTCGCAGATCAGAGACCGATCAAAATCAAATTGACGGAATTCTTAATGACAAATATTTGGAAATAAAGATTAAAGTTCGATGTCTAAAAATCACTATTACTTATCAGAAAAAAGAAAGTTTCGGTCGGTAACCAGACCAGAATAGCTCTCGAGATCTAAAAATAGACATTTGATGCCGGGATAGGTGCATTCTATTGGTATAACTTGATCACTGATCTTCCACCTGCTTGATCAGTCCCTCTCTGACCAATCAGTCATATGGCCCACTGGGACTTTTTAGGCCCATTGATTGGTGATCAGAAGGCTTCAAAAAATTCTCCAACTTATGAGGATGATCGATGGTCCTCCACAGACATGTGGGAAAATGGGATGGGAATGGATGTGGTGTAAAAATGGGGGAGCTGGTGGTATTTTTGAGCTCTCATGGGGTCAAAAATGATTCACATCACCACAGGTCGCTCCATAAATAGGCGCATAGATTTGCGTCAATGTCAATTGACGAACAACAATAAAAAATTTTTTTTTGGAGAAATACATAAAATTTCGCAACCGATAAATTGACTTTCGATCGGAAATTGTGTTTTCGCCATGATAATCCAACGTGAGGACTTTTTTTGGTTAAATGGAGCAAAAATTTGTAGGCCATGTAGCAAGATACCTAATCTACCGTAATTTACCATGACAAGCATGTGTGGTATACGTCAGTTTTATCCAAAATGAAATTGGTCAATTTCAATAATTTTTGAATTTTTATTTGTTATTGGTATATTTTCCTGGATGATGCCTATATGGCAAATAAATCAAAAAACAAAAAACCTCCAAATCAATAGTTTCTATGGCCTCTTGGGTGTGAAATTGAAATTGTTTCCTGATCCTATTTTTTTTGGCCAACTTATTCACGGTACGAGCTAAAAAACATTAATATAAATTGGCCTAATATTTCTTTAAAAAAATAAATTTCTTCGCGATACAAGAACGCGGAACCGGAAATTGGTTGAAAAATTTAAGTGAACAAGACGGCTGTCAAGGTTAAAAATTAGTCAACAGCTGTCATAGCTCATCTGCCTAGGCCCAAAAATATGATATGCCATAAAAATGATTAGGCCATAACGGAAGAAATTTTCGCTTTAAAAAATTTCAAGAGCAAATTGCATAAACATTATACATATCAAAATATTTAAATTCATCTTTATTGTGCGAATAATATTTGCTAAAATGTAATGGGATCTTTGAAAGAAAAATAAAATATTATTAATGTAATCCGGATCAACATGACCAAGCTCTACCAGCAACAATGTTCTGCAGATAGTCCACTTCGCCAACAACGATCCGTCGCAGTTGCTTTCGCAGACAACTCACACTGATCCGCTTGTCTTTGCGAGTTAGAAGGCATCTCTGGAATGGACAAAATTGTTATCTTGTTAACAAATAAATTTGAACAAATTTACCGTAAAAACTCTATTAGGACCCCATGGGGTCTTATTTTTCAACCCCCTGGAGAGAGGGGGGGGGGNAGGAGGTGGTGGTCTATTGGAGGGTGGGCTCCTAATGGGGGGGGGATGAGGACTTAATAGAGGGGTAATACGGTACCTTGGCAAGGCCTATCAGACGTTCATAGCCCTCGGTGTCACACACTGATTCTTCGGTATCTGCATGGATTTCATCGTGTCCAGTTTTACCGGTGTTGCCGTTGATATTCAAAGCGGAATCTGTACTTTTGGCCGTGATAGCTCCAGATGTTTGGCCATTTATCTTGCTTACAGGACCAGATTTCTCGGCATTCTTGACTTTTTCTTCATTCCTTGTGACAGAGTCCAACTTTTCTGCCGTTTCCACTTTGGCATTCATCTTGCCATTAATTTTCCGGTGTTCGGATCCTTCTGCATTATCCTCAGACCAAGATTTCTCGGAATCCTGGTCTACAACAAAACATGGTATCGCGATCACTTCCTCCCCATACGGTATGGGCAATTCCATTTTCTGGTTCAACACATTGATCATCATCTGTCTTAACTTTTCGCGCTGCGCGTTCTCTTGCAGGCCAGCCTGCATGCTTGCGTGCAAAAATGCATCCAAAGGGTGCCGATTGGACAGCATGCCGTAGAGGAGGACGCCCAAGGACCACACAATGTCCGCCTCCAGCGAAATGCCAACACACTTTCCGTGCAGTTTACTCTGTGAAAGTTAAAAAATAGTAATTTGGTCCGTGTCGCGACATTTGCTCCCCCGACATTTGCGCCCCATCCATTAAACTAGAGAAACGAGTTTGGTGTCAAAAATAGAGCAAAAAATAACTATAAAATGAGCCTAAATTCATTCGAATTGGTCCATTGTGAAAAAAAATTATGGCCACAATAGTCTGCATTTGGCCAAAACCGGTCTATATTGGCCATAACTTTTTACATAGTGGACCAATTCGAATGAACTTAGACTCATTCTGTAGCTAATTTTTGCTCTATTTTTTGACACAAAACTAGTTTCTCTAAGTTTCATTTGAAGCTAGTCATATCGGTAGGGGCGCAAATGTCGGGGGCGCAAATATCGGGTAACCTTTTGGCCAGTATTATTATTTTACTAGCATTCAATTCTTCTACCATGGCATCATTGCATCAAAATAAATCTCAAATTTATTTCATACCTTAAACTGTTCCGGACTCTGAAAAAGTTGTCGTTCTATGCACGGTATTCCGTCAATGTTCCGGAACATGATCTCGACATCCGACAAAACGTCCTCATCTTGCTCAGTTTCTTGTTGCATTTTGTTGTCCGGCAACTTTTGTACAATGAAGTTGCTCGATGTTACGACCCCATCAAACTCGGCATGGTATGAGTCCTGGTCAAGTTCCGCAGCCGTGGTAACTCCGATCCAACGATTAAACGCATCGATCAGCTTTATCATGGTAAGGGCTATGACATCCGCGGGCAGAGCCCCTTGGTACTGTTCGTTTACGATGTTCCAATAGGCTGTGAATGGCATGGGATGCTGTGGAAGTTGAGGAGCAATTTCGGCCAACTCGAGTATCGGTTGCTCGACAACCAATGCTTTTGTGAGCTGAGGAGCTTTGGACGATAATCTTGGCGATGGTGGAGCTAAAATAGGTAATAATAATAAATTCAAGGAAAACTGTAGTAAAATTTGAGGGCGCTTTTTTAATCTATGAATCTTCAGAATAGAAAAATAGAGAAACCTTACAATTTTTTTACAAAACTAAAAGTTAACTAAATTTATTAAGTCATTTTTCCTAATAGAAGAACCCCTCTGAAAAAAATTTAAAAAATAGAAGAATCTAATAGAAGACGCCGCCTCCTCATATCATATTGGAGGTTGAAAAATAAAACGCCCTAGGATTAAATTAGGGTAGTTCACTACCGGTTAAAAACCGGGGGTCCCGGTTTACGGTTTCGCCGGTTTCTGGACTCCCGGTTACCGGTTCCGGTTTTTGCCAGACCCCCGGTTAACCATCCGGTTACCGGTTTTTTTCAAAAATTTGCCAAAAATCGATAAATTCCAAAAAATTCAATTTTTGCTCTCAACTAAATATCGGTTCCGGTTAACCGGAACCGGAACCGGTACTGTCCTACCCTAGTTTAAGTTACCGTGGTAATTTTGGCTGCTGTTGTTGTTATGGCCATAGAATTGCGCAGCACTGGGACGTGCAGCAAAACGCATTTTTGCGGCCCCAACAATTGGCGGCGTCAGTTCTGCAACGCCGCCGCTCATTACGGCGTTAGGTAACAAAAATGTTGTGGAAACCAATTGAAATATGGCAAAGTTGCAGAAATAAGAGGGCATTTTGTGTCTGAATAAATCGTAGATGTTTGGCAGAAAATGAAAATATTATCTTGGAATCAATGTACATAGAATAGACCTTATATAACCGGCTATATAAATTGCAAATGGAAACAAAATAAGCAAATAAGATTGCATCTTCGATTGAAATAGCATATATATTATGCAATATAAAACATATATCATGCTTATTATTTATAATGTTATTTTGCTTATTAGAGCATTTAGTTACTATTGTACCAAAGGTCACAAAGAAAGTCGAAAATTCCTGGAATTTCGAGAGAATTGTGAAATTTAAGAAAAATAAGAAATAATAATATATTCGCACCGAAAGGGTATCATAATGAAAATATCTGAAATTGGTGTATTTATACGNATTCACGTGAATATTTTATATAGGTTTCCGTATAGTCTATTTCTCTGGAAAAATAATATTCCAAAAACACAAAAAGGCACCAAATTTTGTAATTTCAAAGGGGCTTGGCCAGCTGTCATGGAAATCCAAGCCAGATTTCCCTGACAGCATAGCCAATGTCTTCGAAAAAATAATTATTATAAACCATTTTCATTTTTATAGAAAAGCCCCATTCATTTCCTACCGGAATTGCCATTTTTTATTCACAAGACAGGAAGTCCCTGCCTAGCCAGCAGGATCATAGAAACTATTCATATAACCATTTTATCATCTACGGGATACATACATATGGCTAAATCATTGTATTCAATCCAAATGAAGCGGTATTTTAGAGATTACATGAGTCTTCATTTGGTTAACTAATTAAGCAATTTTTTGCTATCGAAATTAAAACTAGCGAAATTAAACGCTAAAACGATTTTAGAAAATTTCCACTTTATTAGAATCACATAGAATATTTTCTTATAAGACAATTTTTTCTTTGGAAATTTTCTGCTTTTATAGTGGCGCCTTTCCACGCATTTTATAATGGGATGAATTTTTACTTTTTAAACGCCAAAATATGCTCATAGGATATGCATACATAATACATAAAATTTAAAAAATTGAACAAATATAGCAAAAAATCAAACTTTTTGCTGTCCCTCAAGTTATATTGATTATTTTTCAAAAAAAAATCATAAATTGAACAATCTAATAATGCCCAAAATCCAATATTTTCGAAATGTGTCCAAAAATATGCATAATATAAATAATTATGCAATTAGAAATGCATGTTTTGAAGTTCCGAAAAAAAATTTTCGAGAAATTTTTTTCTAATTTTTAAATGGAATTTTGGTTCAAAAGAATTTTGAAATTATAGAAACATCTTTAAAATGGTTCAATTTATCCGAAAACATGTCTTCAGTGTGCCGACTCCCTATTCATATACCTATTATAGTTATTCAAATCTATCGAAGATGTATAATATTTTCATTATTCCATAAATCCAATTTTGGATTTAAATATAATTTATATATTTCATACAATTTTTGTAACACAATCCACGTGTATCATTCATGTGGACTTTTTTTTATCTATATCTCCATTATTATTTTTATATAATCATTACAAAATGTATTTAAATAAATAAATTTTGATACTTATTAGTAGTTTAATCTCATAAAATAATGTTCCAAATTTTTTTTCGCTATTTCCATATACCGTAAATTCTCTATTATAAGGCCTAGGCCTTATATTTTTCAACTTCGGTAGAAGGGAGGCCTTATAATGGAGGGAGGCCTTATACATATTAGAGGGATGGCCCTATTTTTTCAACCTTCATCAAACTAAAAATTGTGCTATGTCCTTTTTGACCAAAAGTTAATGAAGCGATTTTTCCGTGAAAATTTTTAAAATTTTTACTTCGTACGTACATTGGATTAACTACTATAGCTAACATGAAAAAACACCAAAAAAGGAATAAAAAATATTAATTTGTATTTTATATAATGTCCTAATGTATCAAATATTAGGACCTTAAAAGAAAAATTTTTTCCATAAAATAAAATCTTATGGAAAAACCAACAAGCTTATGGAATTTCTTGAACTGAACATTCACTCTACTCTTTCATCACTTTCGAGATTAAGAAATTTTTCGCATAACCATAAGGCATTAATAATTTGAACGCTTCGCTGAATGTTTTATTATCATTTTGATATTGATCAAAAAATGGCTTTTAGGGATAGAGGTTGTAATTTTTCAGCATGCCATTGCTTCTTTATTCTTTTTCGTTAATTTCAAACACTATTAAAAATATTTTCCTAACTCAATCTCCGTCTAGTGAGGGCCTTATAATAGATGTGGGCCTTATATTAGAGGGAGGGAGGGAGGGCCTTATATTTTTCAACCTCTGTCGAAGGGGGCCATATTAGAGGGAGGCCTTATATTAGAGAATTTACGGTAGAATATTTTCATGAAATATAATGCATAGAAGTAAAAATTCCTCAATTGATTGTTTAATTAGGCATTTTTTTGAAAAAGGAAATTGGGCTAAAAAGATTTAAAAGGAATTTTCATTTTAATATTAGGAGTTTATAGAATGCATTTTTATTTGCCTTTTTCCAATGTGGGATTTTTGTGTTTTTTATGCTTTTCCATGAATGTTAATATTTTGATGAGAACCCAAAATATACAAAGATAGACCATTCGGATATGAATTCGGATCATGTTTAAATTGAATTGAAATATATTTTTAAAGTTATTTCTACTGTATAATAAAGCATTTAGTCATTTTAGTCGAGCCTTAAAACAAACCTAAAATTCCTAAATTCGGCCAAAAAAAACATTATTCAAAACATCGTTGGAATTTGGGTATTGGGTTTATCAAAAAAAATCTCCTTTTTGTCCATTTTATTTAAATTTTAGAATATAATTTTTAAAATTTTTTAAATTTGGCTTTTTAAAAAACGGGTCAACGGGAAAATCATCAAAAACAATATTTGTTATATGCCAAATATTATGCAATTATGGACGATTACTCTTTATTTCATAATAAATATATTTTATCCATTATCAATGGTACCTTAAATTAGAATATTACATGTAAATTATTAAATAACAAATTTCCGTAAAATAACCCACGTG
>LDKF01001592.1:4575-22548 GCA_001026735.1 Rotylenchulus reniformis
GTTTCGAAGGGGGGGGGGGAAGTACCGCAATTTTTTTGGCTTAGAATTTTGAATGCCAAAGTGAAGTGAAAGATCCAATCTGTTATGGAGCGCCATAGTTATCCATCCAAAAAGGTATGGGTCCAAAAGATTTCGTGTCCCCAAATAAGTCCCTGGGTCCAAAAACACATTACCTATTTACAAAAAATAGGTACCAGATCTCAGGGCCTTCATATAGAAACCTGGATTCAAAGTCCCAGGGTCCCAAAAACGGTTTCTAGGATCCCAAGAATAGGTATTCAGAACCCTAATGATTCCCTACTAGCTCCCTGGGTTCAAAAGGTTTCGGATCCGAAATAGATCAGATTCACTGGGTCCTAAATGGTTTTTTAGGTCCTGAAATAAATTCCGATTGTGAATAATCTTAGATATTCCCGTGTATAAATAGTCCAGGGTCCCAAAAACGGTCACTGGATCCTGGCCAAAATTAAAAGTTTTGAATCTCTTTTTTGGTTAAATTTTTAAAGCGATTTTCTTCTGCACTTTCTCCATTATCTCCCATTGATTGGTTGAATTATGGAAAATTTTGATAATATATATGATACCTAGGGTTCAAAAATCGGAACCTATGGGCGTATTTTTCAGCTTTTCCCAAGCCATTTAGCTTTCCCTCTCTCTCTCTCCTTTGCATCTGTCAGATTTCTCTCTCTCTCTCTCGTCTTTTTGCGGCGGTGCGGAAGTGCCATCCATCCATCCGTCGAGCATTTTGGTGCATTTTTTGGAGCGCTTTCCTCCTTCTCCTGACCCCTCCCCCTGTGCACTTTCTCATGATTCTCACTCTCTCCTTTTTCGTCTTTCCGCCTCTCTACCGTATGCCCGTGCTCTTTCTCTCTTCTTTTTCCCTTTTTGGTGCGCAAACGATCCGCCGGACGGACCCCGCCGGATCCGGTTTCCGTCCGGAAAAAAGCCTGACATGAGATAGAGAAGTGGATCTGTCACCTTAGAGTGTGGTACTGGTGAGAAGAGTACTGATCAGAATTTTGAGAGAGAGAGAGAGAGAGAGAGAAGAGAGAGAGATTGGAAATAGCGAGATTAGATTATGGAGAGAGTTGATCAGAAAGAGAGATTTAGAGACCGAGAGAGATCAAGTGATGGAGAGATCGGTTGAGAGCCGAAAGAGAGCGAAAAGACTTACATCGAAGGATAATGGAAGATGAGAGAATGATGAGGCACTTTAGAGAAAAAGAGATTTTGCGAGTGATATCGCTCTATGGAGAAGTTGGAGAGATACAGAGAAACGAGGAAGTTATAGGTAATCTATCATTTAAGCAGAGAAAAAGAGTGATTTGTCGGCTATATAAAGGGATAAAGCGGAGAGCGAAAGAGAGAGAGAATGATCAATGATCTTCGATGGGAGGAGAGAGAGATTGAGTGATCTGACAGTCGGAATTTGGTTCATTTGCGGCTGTTTTTTGTAAAAAAATCCCTTTTAGGAGGGGGTGTTTTTTGTAGGAAAAAATTTTCGCCGCGCGGACTCACGCTGAGCTGCAAAAAAAAACAAAAATTGGGTTTTCTGTATTCCTTAGGGGGGGAAACAGCTTTAATTAATCGCATCTTCGAGGTGGTTGGGGAGGAACAATCCTTAATTGGATTTTTGGGTCTGTAGAAGTATGGGGTGGGGGAGGGGCACATGTTCCGATAGATCAAAGCCCAAAAAATGCTGTAAGGTCCGGAATCCAGAGATGGTCCAAAATGACCAAAATTGCCACAAACTGGTCAGAAATGGCTCAAAAGGTTTAAAAAAATTGTCCAAAATGGTCCCAAAATGGTCAAAATGGGCCCAAATTAGTAAGAATAGGTCCAAAGTAAAAATATGTCCCCACATGGTTGAAAATTGTCCAAAATGGTCAAAAATAGCCTAAATTTGCCAGAAATAGCCCGAAATGATCAGAATAAGTGCAAAACCAAAAAGATGCGCCAAGTGGTAGAAATGGCCCCAAAAATAAAAATGCCAAAGTAGGTCCAAAGACAAAATATATCCCGAAAAAATTAAAACACGGTCCAAAATGAACATATACCTATTGAAAATGTTTAGAAATGGTTAAAAATTCTCAAAAAGTTTAAGTCCCAAAATGTCCCAAAATGGTAAAAAATGAACAAAAATGGGGAGAGATGTCTAAAAATGACCACAGATGTGGCCAAAAGTTCAAAATGGTCCAATTTGCTCAGAAATGGTCCAAATGATTAAAAATGTCCCAAAATGGCCAAAAATATCAATTTTAAAGGTGTGTTAAAATGGCTTGAGTTGTACCAAATGGTTGTTTTTTTTCGGAATTAAATATTTTCACGAAAATAAATAAATGTTCCAACATAATATTGTCCAAGCTTACAAGTTTATGGGGAAAATGTGAAATTTCCAGCCTAATCCTTTTTTAAGATTTTTGAAAATTCTTCTGTAAATTCGATTTAAATTTTCGCTTTTTTCTCATGAGCTATCCTTCTTCTCCGTTTTTGGGTGCCAATGCCAATGGATGGATGCCCTCCTCAAAAGACAAAAAATTTTGATTAATTGCTCAATTTTTGGTGGTTCTCCATGCCCAATGCCTCCAAAAAAAATTCTGTCCGATTTTGGTCATTAATTCTCCCGATTTTTTGGAGGGGAAATTAATCCAAATTCCGAGATTTTTTACAGGTTGAAAAATGCGGAAAATCGCGTGGAAATTCTATATTTTTGAGAAAATATTTAAGTGCAGTTAAGACAAAAAAAAATGCTGAGAAAGATAAACGAGATTACATCGAAATAATAATAATAATTTTGCAAAAAAAGGTCCAAAAACTTAGGGTTTGGAGGGAAAGACATATGTTTTCAAATCTGTAATATAGGTTTTTGGACTAAAAATGATATTCCGGTTAAAAGTTTATGAAAATTAGACTAGAACTTTTAGGTTCATGGTGGTTTAAAATCAATTTTAAGCGAAAAATATAGGTTTATCGGGCCCAAAATTGGGAAATTGATGAATAATAAAATGTATGTCTTGGCCAGAAAAATGTGAAGGGCATATATAATGGTCCTATTTCTCATCAAGATACAAAATTTGGTTGTTGACACGAAAAGTGCGATTTTATGGCACGACAAGTACGAAAATTGCGGAAAATAGTTTTGATGGAGAAAAATTTGTAGAAAAATTGATTTTCGCGCCGGAATAGGACCCACAGTCTATCTAAATCTTACTAAAAGTCAAGAGATTCGCCTGAAAAAAAATAATTCCCCCTTACGTCGGAAATGAACCGACAATGTCGAAATCCATGCAAAAATCCACTAAACCACGAGATCCCTCTGGGGAAAAATTTATTCAGGCCAGAACCGAACTTATTACAAGCATATTCAGAACAAAAACCACTAATAATTCATGTGGGCTCCTGAGAAATAATAAATGGCCAATTTTCGCGCATTTTTGGCTAAATCCCATCGGAAAACCCACAAAGAAAAAAAAGAAGAAAAGATAAATGGGGGGGGGGGGAAGAATCGGAGGATTATGCAAATACAATGGCCCCAGATTGAGCAACGGAAATCCCCCATAGGGTCCGGGGATGAGCCAAAAAGGGAGAAAATTCGGCAAAAAAAATGCTCCTAAATCTGGCATAAAATCGCAGAAGCAAAAAATGCAAAAATTATGTATCATAAAATTTTTAGGCCCTAGCTTAACAGTTTTTTAATTTTTTGAAATTTCTACCTGGCCTCAGCTGTTGGTCCGTGTTGGAATCCGCAGAGGTTGAGGAAGTGCAGGGTTGGTCTTCGACGCCGGAAGAATCCAGGGGCCTGAAAAATAGAATGTAAAGGGATTTTTTAACCTTTTGCGAATTTTATGGATTTTATTTCTGACACTTTTTTGTTTGATAAAATTTTTGATTGGCCAACAATACAATATGGAATTCAAAACATCAATTTTTCAATTTTCATTTTTTGGAAGGTCAAAACAATAAATCAGCATTCCAAAGCTGATAAAATTTTGCTTTGATATAAAAATGTCGTCCGATGGTGCCAAAAACATCAAAATTTTAATTTTTTGGTGGGAAATTTTGAATTCCAAAAACGTAAAGTTCATAAATTTTAGGTTATTGGCGGTCCAAAATGCAAAAAAAAATCTAATTTTTATAAGTTGAATAAATCAAAATTTTTAAGGTTTCGGGTTTTTATTGTCCAAAATTTCCAGCCAAAAAGTGCAAAAATTTTTTATTTTTTTCAGATTTCATAGGCCCACAAAAATGCCAAAACTTGCCTTTGCGGGTTTGCCGTCGTCCTGGCGGGGATCTCGGCGACCATCGTCCTTGTCTGTATTGGGTGTTGTGCCGTGCCGTCGTCGTCCCCCGGGGGATCACTCGCTCACTTTTGTTGGGTTTTGATGGAATTGAATATTTCGGCCGCTCGCGGGCGCTTTAGCGGAATGAATAAATTTAAAATTTTCAGCCCCCGAGCGGAGGGCAAACACATGCGGATGGATGGGTTGGGTCCATCCGGAAAGGGGAGGGATGAAGCATCGGATGACCCCACCACCACCAGCACCCTAAGCGGCTTTTGGCACAAAAGGCCCGCCAAAATTTGGTGGTCAAAAGGGCGTAAAATGTGCCAAAAAGGTTAAAATCGGTCAAAATGCCGAAAATATTGAAATTAGGGGGTCGATTATAAAAAGTGGGTTGAAATTGATATAAATATTGTCTGGTTGGTTAAATAGGGTCTAAAAGGTTGACTAAATAGAGATGTTATCAAATTGGATCTAAAATTATTAAATTGAAGCCCGAATATGAGTTGAAATTGGCGATAACTGAGTTCGGATGATCGTTAAAATGATCCAAAAGGGTCTGAACGCCTAAAAATTTTGGTCGAAAATGACCGAAATAATTATTAAAATATGGCCAAAATGACCAGAACGCGGTTAAATTGGGGTCGAAATTGGTCTTAAAGGATAAAAAGAGGGGTCAATGCGGCTTTAGAAGCTCCAAAAATTTGTAAACTGTCCCTAATTGGGAGGAAGGTCAAAAACCCAAAGCAATCACCTAAGGTAACTTAGTTTTTTAAATAAATTTAGTCATTTTGCTATTGCTAAGCTTAAACGCCCTGGGATAGTTGCATCCATCCGGCGAAAGGATGACCCCCTCACCAGTGCTCTAAGCGGCTTTTGGCATAAAAGGGCCAAATTTGGTGGCCAAAAGGGCGTAAAATGGCCAATCGAATATGTGTGAACGCAGGCGCAGGCCCCGGTGGGTTAGAATTGGGTAAATTTGGGACATAAACAACGTTCAGGGCAACTTTTAGAGCAATCTTTCAGGGTTGTTGTCTAATTTTAAAATATGCCATTGATGCCATTAAAAAGTCCATGAGATCATGTCATCTTATTAGACATGTCTTAGTTGTTAGACCTTTTTCGGTATAGACATCATCATGGGTGATATTTGGGCTTTTTATCGCATTTTAGACATCTTTCGAAGTAATTCATGTAGGCGTTTCATACATCATACCAAAGGTCCTAGTCATCTTAATGAGCTTAATTAGTTAGGCATGTTGGACATTCTATTAGGTATTTTAGGCATTTTCCATGAGATCTTAGGTCTATTAGTTAGCTTGGGCATCTTAGACACTCTCCAGGGTAGTTTAGATATCTTGGTAAGCTTACTTGGGCATATTAGACATCTTGAGCATCCTAGGCATCCCTGGCCAAACTCTAGGAGGTGTCCCCTGAGCAGAAAGGCTAATCCTCCTAAACCCTTCACACAGAGGATGGCATCGACGAAGAAGCTTCTCACCCTTGGACCTCTCACCCATTCAGCCATCCGGAAAAAAGGGAGGGAAAGGGAGAAGTGCATCATCCTCTCCTTCTCTGGCGCTCCGGACGGACGGACGGTTGTTGGGCTCCAAATCCCTGGGGCTTTGGGGGCGGGAAGGCTGAAAACCCTCCTCCTCCTCCTCCTCCTCCCAAGGGCTATAGGATGGGGACCGCCCTCCGGGGGTGGTACGGTACACTCCCTCACTAGCGGAGGAGACTGGAGGCTCGTCGATGTCCGCCTCCCCACCCCCAACAACACACATCCTAAGTGTATGTGTGTGTGCTGTGTGAGTTGTGTTCTCTCCAAATTCGTCGCAGAATGCGGAGAGGAAAAAAAGGAAATGGGGGAATAAGGTTGGTCTAGGGACCGAATCCAGGATTTAGGGAGTCGAGACAGAATTTAGGCCCTAGGCCGAAAAGGATCCCGGAAGGGTATTTTTGAGAGCCGAGAACGGAAACCCAGGTTATGAGGATGAATTTTTGAGGGCAATAATGTATTTTTGAGAATTTTTATGGCCTTTGCCTGTGTTGATCGAAACCAGGAAGGTGTAAAAATTCGAAAATCAAGCCTATACCCTTTGTGTTCTTATTTTTTGTTGTTGTTGTGTGTGTGCTCTCTCCAAATTCGTCGCAGAATGCGGGGTTTGGGGACCGATTTCAGAATTTTGAGAATCGACCGGATTTGATACCGAGGGTCTGGGAATTTAGAGCCTTAAACCGAAAAATACTGGAAGGGTATATTCCAGAAAATGGGGAACAGGCTAAACAAGATGGAATTTTGAGAGCATAAGCATTTTGAATGCCTCTGCTGGTGGGTTAGGCAGGGGAAAAAATTCGAAAATCAGGCCTATACCTTCTGAAAAGTCTAAAGCCTCCACTGCATATCTCACTATTTTCTTTATGGAAATTTCGGGGTATACCGACATTTGCGGCCCCAACACTTGAGGCCCATTCGCTATAACTCTGTTTTTGAATTTATTGGTTGAATTACTACGAATTTGGCCAAAATTATTATTTTGGCCATAACTTTTTTCCTAGTAGTCCACTTCGATCATGGTTGGATTCACATTTTAGCTAAATTTTTGCTCTATTTTTTGAGATTAAATTCATTCCTCTAGGTTTAATTTAAACCTAGTTATAGCGAGAGCCGCAAATCTGCTGCAAATGTCGTACAACCAATTTCGGCCTAAAATCCATTTATAGAAAAAAAATTACTAAAAAGGACGCGAAAAATCCGAAAATTAGGCCTATACCCTCTGGTCTGTGATTTTATTACTCATCAGCTGAGTGGGTGAGTGAAATAATTTCGTTCATCATATTGTGGAAGAAAACGACGAATATGTAAAGCCCCGAAAAGTGTTCCTTTCACCTTGGCCCCAATGAGTAAGGAACCAAAAAAATACATCAAAATTGAATACAATAGGGGGGCCAGGAAAAGCGCACACAATGGGCCAAGGCCCCTTAGGGGCAAAGAAAAAAAAGGTTTTTCATTTTTGGCGGGGAAATTGGTGAGTCAACAACCCTTTACCCTCGTCGTCAATGATCATCATCAACATTTAGAGGTGAGTGTGACGCGAAAAATTTTTAGGAGATTTTAGGGAGGTGACACCCCTCAAAGTTCCGGTCCAAAAAATTGGGTCGTAATTTTGGTCTAAAATCCTGTAAAATTTTTAAAAATGTCACTAAGGCTAGGGATTTGACTAAATATTTGGGTTTTCCGCAATTTGGATGTCTTTTAAAAACCAAAAAAAAATTATTTGCCTTAAAGCTTTTATTACAAAGATTTGATGGCATACTTTGAAATTTTTTGCGATTTTTAAGTATTTTTTGGGAATTTTTTTGGGGGGAGGGGACATAATTTTTAGATGAAATAATAAAAAAAACTTCTCATTTTTGGCCTGTCTGTGGCCAAGAAAAAATTTCTTTAAAAATCATATATTTTATAGCTCACAATTCCCTATATTATACATAAATTTGGCCTCTAAAATCCTAAGGAACTGGGCTTGATCCGAATTTTGAAATTTGTATTGGCCTGTCTTGTTTTGTCTTTTGTTACTACCGAGGGGGAGAATAACACAGCTGGAAGCCATACAAAAAAATATTTTTCCATTAGCTCATCATGTAAAAATAGCCAAAAATCACATTTAGAGCGAATTTAAAGCCTTAAACCCCCAAAAAAACAAGAATTCGTAGGAGCCCGAAAAATTTCAAAAAATTTATACATCGAAAATAGTTCTTTAAAACAAAAAAATTTAAAAAATATACATATGACCTATAGAGAGATGGCTGCTGAGCCCTTTGGCCAATTCATGGATCCACTAGTATGAAAATGTGAAATCATGACATTTTGCGCGCTTTTATCATGTAAATACCTTGTGATAAAATTTTATTAAATTGATATTTTTGAATCCGAAATCCTACAAAAAATCGGAATTTGCCATAGAATGTTTTAGAAAAATCTGAACCCCCGTGTAAACGCGAAAATCGGTGTTTTACCGCGGAATCTTTGGCTCTGTTTTCGCATCGGTAATGGCCTGTGCCGAAACCAATCTGCCTAATGGATGGGGAATGGCATTCCGGGAGAGGGGACACCCACCCGCCGGGATAGGCTCATCCTCGGCTGCGGAGGTTGATGATCGGCCTACGGTAATCCTCTGGCAAAATGTGTGTATGAGTTGTACATTGGCACAAGATCACATGCCAAGGATATTTTACAAACTTTGGTGCCGGAAGGGTAAAACTCCTCCGAAATCGTTATTAAAAATTGTGAATCCACGAGAAATATACCAGAAACTTGGAAGGGATTCTAAATACTACAAAAAATCATATTCTTGGACATCAAAAAATGGAATTAGGCTTTAAACAATATACCCTTGAGCATGGAATACAGCAGAAAAGCCCGGAAATGATTTTTCGGGGACGAAAAATCCTCAAAATGTTATGGAAGTATTGTGCCTGATTTTTATGTATAGGACGAAATGGACTTCGAAAACTCCAAGATGTGTGTTTGAAGCCATAATAGGGGAAGAAACCCTAACAAAAGGATTTTCAGTTTTCAAAATTTTCATGAGGAATAGCATTTTGCGGCTTCGCTTCAACCGGATTAGTGGGTGGGAGCACCCGGATGTAAACACAGCTGAATCGGGAAATCCTAAAATTTTTCGATTTCGAAAATCGCTGAATCCCAAGGATTTTTCCGAGAAGCATTGGCCTGAATTTCAAGGATTTTCGAGGGGCTGGAAAAATTCGACAGTGGACATTTCGACAGTGGACAATTCGACAGTAAACATTTCGACAGTGAAATTTTATCAAAAAATAAAAAATTTTAAATGACAAATTTTAGAAAAAAAACGTAAAAAATCAAATGAAAATTATAAGTTTGTTAGATTAGTTTTTTTGAAGCAGAATCCAAATATGAGCTACCATGTTTCGTCTAAATAATATTTCGTCTAAAATTTACATAAAAATGCTTCAAAAAGAAAAAATCAGACCGAAGAAGTTTTTTTACAAAAAATAATAGGCCTGAGATTTTTTTAAATTGCATGTTTCAACAATTTTCACAGGCCTTAAATTTAAAAAAAAAATTTCATAGGTCTCGAATTTTTCAAAAAAATTTCATGCCTCGAATTTTTCGACAAAAAATTTCATAGGTCTTGGATTTTTCAGGTTTTTATAGGCCTCGGATTTTGCAAAAAATTTCTCCATTGATATTGTAATCCATTAGTTTTTTTAATTTACTGTCGAAATCTCCACTGTCGAATTGTCCGCTGTCGAAATGTCCATTTTCTTCTTATTGTCGAAATGTCCACTGTCGAATTGTCCGCTGTCGAAATGTCCATTTTCTTCTTATTGTCGAAATGTCCACTGTCGAATTGTCCACTGTCGAAATGTCCACTGTCGAAAAGACCGGGCGCCGCCTATTCGCCATAACTCGGCCAAATGGCCAAAACCCTGCGCATCTGGCCAAAATTATCATTTTGGACATAACTTTTGTTCATATTGGTCCAATTCGAGTATACTTGGGTTCATTTTTTAGCTAAATTCACATCAAACTCATTTCTCTAACTTGTAAGTTTGGTTTGGACTGACTTGTGAGTTATAGCAAGAACCGAAAAAGTCGGGTCGGGTCGCAAATGTCGTACAACCCTTCTGTGAGCCAAATGCTAGTAGATTTCAACGTTTTTCTCGAGCTCTTCATTTTTCCAAATTGGCAGAAAATTTTATTTATCATTGAGCCTGTATTGCTGATCTAATTTTTTTTTTTTTGTTTTCCAACCTGAAAAAATAATAATAATTAAAAATTGGACCTATTTTTCAGGATTTTCGGGCTCCAAGGTCTACTAGACCTAAATTTTGTAACCTCTGGATCGCTATTTTGCGGATTTTGTGAAGAATTTTATATTTTAGCGGATTAATAAGGCATTGTTGTTGTTGTTGTGGTGATATTGAGTGTAATAATGAATTATTCAGGATTAACCCCCAGGGCGCAAGAAAAAGAAGGTTGCTGACCCCCAAGAAAGATGGTGGGTGGGTGGTTGCCTGGTTGATTGGCACATCGATGTTTCGTGACATCGAATTTTGGCACGAAATTTCAACGGGGGAAGCATGGATTATGAATGTGAAAATTGGGAAATTTCGCTGTTTTTCAAGAATCCTTTACCCCCTGGAACGCAATGCGAAATCCTGCAGACCAAAACCAAAAAAACCAAACCCTTAAAACACCAAAGTAATGCATAATAATTCGGTTGTTGTGAGGCTTATGGGTAGTGAGGAAGCATTTTTCGGATTAATTTTTTATTGTGAAAATTTTATGAATTTTTAGATATTTATTTTTCCCGTTAAGAGTTCAATCAAATGGGCCAAATTTGAGCTGAATAATTCGAACGGCGCCCAAGTTTACCCCGCGCGCCTTTTTGGGAAGTTGTGAAAATCCAGAAAACCACGAATATTTTGGGAATTTTCGAAGCATGGGATTTTTAAGGGTCCCACAGGAATGTCCAGGAATATTTTCGGGGGTTTTCAGGATTTTTCATAAGTTTAAGCCTTCCACAGTGGTCCAGGGAATCCTCGGGAATATTTTTTTGGAAGATTTTCTGCAAACCAAAGTGTAGGTGCCGGAAAATATAAGTGATGATTATCGTCTTATCGTGAGAGGGGGGGCAGGGAGCAGAGCCACAGCAGGTGCTTTGTGTGCCCCGGGGGCCACCAACACCTTGGCAAGGGGTGAAAAAGCATTTTGATCGATTTCAGAAAATTTGTAAAACCTAAAAAACTTTTGGATTCTATTCCTTAGGGGTTCCGCCGGAGTGAAGCCCTACCCTGAAATTCTAACCCGGAAACGCACGCGGCCAAGTGGTAGGTGTCTGGAGAGGGGAGCAAAGAGGGGAACCAAGTTCGATCCCCACGCGCTACGGTGCCTAAGACTTTCGGAAGACTTTTAAAGGTGCTACTACTTTAGCCAATATCATAGTCCTGGAAACTTTTTTCAAATAATTTAAGTAAATCATAATTCCAAAAGGTAAATTTTGCAGAAAATTATGTTCAATTTTTTTTATTAAAAAAAGTTTATCAGATTTTGGACCAGATTTTCGATAAATTCGAAATTTTCTTTCTCATCAAAAATTGAACAAAAATATTTCAAAAAACAAGAAAAAAATCCGCCTTTGAAAGTTTTGGCCAAGTGAGGATTAATCGGGTTTGATTGGCCTTATTGGCGTTTTTTTCGTTACCAAAAATTCGTCCAGAACTCTCCAAAGTGCACGAAATAATCAGATTCCAAGTATCACCACCGTATGGTGCGCAATTTTCATCGGCAGGAAACGAAAATGTGCCAAAATATGTGAAATAATCAGGCATAGCACAGCTGTCCTGCTGGGCCCCAAATTTTTGGGCCCCATATAGTAATTAACTTCGTCTCGAGAAAGGAGAGGAGGAAGGAGGAGTACATTATGCCATTATCCTCCTGCACCCCCCCCCNCCCCCCCCTGATGAGTGAAACATTGGGTCAGGAGGGGTCAATGTTGCAGAAAAAAAGGAAAATTTCGGTTTTTCCAGGTAGTAGGGAATAAAGGTCCCAATTTTCAAGGTAAGAATCCAATCATGATAGCATTCTCATTTTGAAATTAATGAATCTAAGAGGTTAATAATCCAAAAATTTTTTTTGTAAGGTATGCGGTTTTCTAGGGCACGAATTTTTAAATTTAATTTTTCATGCCTCCTCTATATAGGGCTCAAACAGGTATAAGTTTCCAAGGTCTGAAAATTTCCGGATTATTATGTCATGTTCGAAGAGTTCGCTAGTAGGTTCAAATTTCTTAGTTAGGGTCGGAAAAACACGGTTTTCTGAATTTTCAGAAGCTCCTAGCTCGGTCGGAATTTCAGGAAATCCTGTGAGTTAAGGCATTTGGAAACCCCTAAGGTCAGGTTCGTGATCTTGGAAATAATCTCCCCGATTTTTTGGGAAAATTTTTTGAAAATGCGGGAAAATTGGAGTCTTGTTGTTGATGTTGTCCCCCTCCCACTTGTCCCCACACCATTTTGGCGTTCTGTGCCCTCGTAAAATGGGCACTTTTATGGTCAAGCTAGCTGAGCTCTTCCCCCTCCCACCGTTTTGGGTCCCAAAACACAACCTTGGGCCCCCGGGAAAATGGGCCATAAAAATGGCCAGTGTGGATGGCATTTCCACTACAAATTGATCCCATCCTATAAGCTGCTGCTGTGGACAAGAAATTTTGGAGCGAAATTTTTAGTTTTTGGAGAAGAAAAATTGGAGGGTTCCCGGTGCTAGGACGTTAAAAAAAACCGCCACGAGCTATAGTCTGTACGAAAACTTTTTTGTTAGACTTGTTAGACAAAAAGTATAAAAGGCAAGTTGTGCAGAATTTTGTGCTGATTCGAATGGTATAAAATTTTTTCCGAAATTCTAACAAAAAATTCGAAATATCCCCTAAAAACCCTAATTTTCGGTATTTCGGCAAAATTTCGAACTTTTTGTTCGAATTTCGAAAAAATTTTATACCATTCGAATCAGCACAAAATTCTGCACAACTTTGCCTTTATACTTTTTGTCTAACAAGACTAACAAAAAAGTTTTCGTACAGACTATAGCTCGTGGCGGTTTTTTTTAACGTCCTAGCACCGGGCTCCCGTGGTTAAATGGTGATCTGTTTAATCCGCTTAAAGGCGTCGGTTCAAATCCCTTCAAGATTATAGGCAGGGACTTGTTCAGTAAATTTCATTTTTAAATCTTTTAAAACATAGGAAAATATAGGAAAATTTTAAACTTATATATAAAAAGGAAAATTTCCTGAAATTAAAAAAATTCAAAAATATTTACTTAATTGAGGGCTCTTATAGTTCAGTGGTCCTTTTCTTAAAGGGTGTTTCGTGTTTTTTCAAACGTCTTACTAATTTTCAGAGGCCACCAAAATTTTGAAATTTCAAAAAATTCATTAAAAACAAACCTTGCACGCCTATCAAAATATGAAATTCGACCCTTTGATGACTCTGAAAGCTTAAAAATTAATTCTTAAATTTCTAGAAAATTAAGCGAAAAATCGAAAGAACTCCTCAGCCTCAAAGATCTTTCTAAAAAATCGAAAATCTTCAAATTTTTGAGTAATAAATCTCGAGTTGGCCAACAAAAGTCAAGTGTGGGCCATTGGGATTGCCTAATCCTTTGGTGCCAAATCTTCTTGAGAGGCGAAAATACGGATTTTGGCACGATTGACCCTTTCACCTCCTTATAGGAGCTTAGGACACCTGCTCCCCTTACTCTAGAGAGGAAGATTATACGGTTGAAAACTGAATGGAAGGGGCTTCCGGGGCGGATTTCCCGAATTTCATAAAATCCCTACTAACCGGAAGTTTCCAAGGTCTGAAAGCCTCCAAAAATTCGGAGGTTCCACCAAATGTTCCCAAATTGCCAAAGGTTCCCAGAAAGCTAAACAATGTTCCCTAATTTTGGAATTTTCCACGCGAGATCCGAGGGCTAAGACCCGCCTCCCCAAAAAACGGAAATTTCCAATTTGAAAATTCCAAAATTCATAATTCCCAACCTTTTCGATCTTTATCCACGATCAAAAAAAATTTTATTTGGATTTTTGTTGGGTTTCAATGCAAAAATAAAGAATTTCACAGCCTTTAATCTGTAAGACTTGGATTTTCTGGTCCTTCCTTACTCTTTGGCCAATCCTCGACTGTCCCGAAAACCGCGAGAATGGGTGTGAAGCAATTTCCGGAGGCCTCGTCGGACCCTTCGCATCCGGCTCATCCCTTCCGGAAGGGAAGAGAGAGAAAGAGAGCGAAAGAAATAGTGATAGATGAGAGAATTAGAGAAAAGTGGTATTTATATTTAACTGACAAGAAAGACAATGATCAGGGAGTGATCAGCAGAAGAGAATAACACTACTAATAAGAGAGAGAGAGACAGGGAGAGAAAGGGAGGAAAAATGTGTATAAGAAAAAGAGAGAAAAAGTAAAATGCAGAGATTGCGGTTAGAGAAAGAGTAAAAATTCAGGAATTTTAAAAATAAGCGATTGGAGGGGATGAGGAAGAGACCAAAAAATAGTGTATGAAAAGAGGAGAGCCCAGAATGTTAGAGAAGGCGAGATAGAGCACAAACAAGGGAGTTTTTTGGGTCAGAGAAAAAGGTGATGGTTAGGCAGTAGAGGAAGCAGTCTTGGACCCTGGGTCGCGGAGTGGCGGATGTGCGCATTAATTACCGCATCCTAGGCCCGGAGGGTCATGAAATTGGCCCCAATGCCATCTTGGGGAGGCTTGGGGAGAGGAATTTTGACGAATGGCATTTCTGAAGGGGGTGACAATTGAGGAAAACAACAACACCAATTTCAGGGGGGGGTCATGTGATAGGCCCGAGCCAAAATTTCCAGGGGTTTTCGGAAATATTCGGAGAAAGGATTTCGATAAATTTTGGAAAATTTACAGTTCTGGAAATTTTAATTTGGATGCTTTCGCTTAGCAAATTTGAAAAAAAAAATATTTAATAAAATTTCACAGGTTAGAAAAATTCGAAGGGTTTTCAGGTGGATTTGGGTCCTTCAAAATTGTAAAAAATATAATATTTTTAGCAAAATTTTGCTGAAAATTTTTAGAAAACAAGAACATTTCACAAAATTTCGGTGCATTATAAAATCGGAGAATTTTTCTTCTCGATAAATCCTTAGTTTTACTTTTAGTTCTGCCATTTTTAATGTTTTCGTTGGATTTTTTTTAATAAAATTGACTAAAATTTCAAGAATTTAAAACATAAAATTGTGTCCCCTGATCAGTTGGGTGTTCATTCTTTGATCACTTTCTCATCGGTGTGGGTCCATTGAATGTCTTTTCTTTTGTTCAAAAATGCATTGATGCCTTCCTGGGCGTCGCGCATCTTCAAATTTTCGCACATCACTGCTGACCCTTGCCTGAAAAAAATAAATAAAATTAAAAATTATGAAATGAAAAAAAATTATGTTTGATCTTTGGCTGGATCGTTCTTTCCTATAAATTAACAATTTTAATTTTTAAAAATTCCCAAAATATCGAGGCCATCGGCACTCTTATTTTATAGAATTTCAAAAAAGTGCCGAATGATTTTAAAAATTTGAAGTGTGAGTTTGTAAGTTTGTTCCAAGAGGTGTAAGTTTGTTCCGAAAATGCACTCCCTAAAAATTGATTTTTTTAAATTAAATTTTAATATAAATATAATGTATACTCTATAAGAAAACAGGGGCTATCTAGGAGTTCGGCTTGGGGGATACCCATGTCCAGGGGTTTAACCAGAAAATTGTTTAGGGATGTCGGTGGCCCAGGAAATTTTTGGAATTTCGGCCATTTACTTGGGAAAATTGGTCATTTTTTGCTTTTTATGGTTACATTTTACTGTATTTTAGGGTGTAGGGTAGGCGGTCCCGATAGGGAGTGCTGAAGAAAATTTTGTGTTTTAGACCCATTTCTTTTCAAAATGGTCATTTTTTTCCTCATATTTTTCGATTTTTTTCTTGCCTTTTCCTCCCTGCCCCAAAAAATGCCAATTCTTGCCTTTTCCTCCCTGCCCCCAAAATGCCAAGACCAAAAAATGAAAAGGGTCCCCCCTGTTAAAAAAATTTTGAAAAATTTTTCGAAAATTTTTCACTAAAGGCAAAAAATTGGTCCAATTTCCTNCAAGTGTTTCCCTTTGCAAATGTTCAGCGGCTATGGTGCGCGAGACGAGACCATACCGCAAGGCGGCTAGAAAAATGGTGAATTTTGAGGGCAATTTAAAAAAATGATTATTCTAATTTTTTTCAGAAATACAAAAAATTACTGTCATTTTGCAAGAAAAAAATTGAAAATGGAGGATTTAGCAATTGTAAATTGGGTTGAAAAAATTTACAAAAAAATAATGGAAATCACATTTCAGATAAGAAACAAAATGAATGAAACCCTATAAAAAATCTTTTAAAATTATATTTATTTTATAAAATAAGGAATAAGCTTATAAAAATGACCAACTAGGAGCATCAATTGATCTGCCGGTGAGCAACATGTCCATCGCAATTTTGCGGGGTATATTCCGGACCAGCGGAATGGAGGGAGTTGAGCAGAAAAGACCCAATTTGAGGCTTAAAAATATGTTAAAAAATGGGAAAAATTGGAAATTAAAAAGGTTAAAATAATATAAAGTTATACCCGGGCACAGAAAAGAAGCAACGACCGGTGGCAATGGCAATATCACAGGAAGCGACCAATTGAGTGCCGGCTGCAGCCACAATCCCGTCAACTTGTGCTTAAGCAAAAAAGTTCAGGATTTTTAGTAACGATCATTTCCAAATTTTTGTATAAAAAATTACTAAAAAAAAGGATGAGCCTAATTGATTTTTAAAAAAATAAGAAATGTGGTAAGAACACCCAATTTTTAATTAAAAATTTACCGTTAAAAATATTTTTTCATTTAATTCATAATTTAAATTAATAAAAAAAAAGTCCTTTGTGTTCCTCTTCACAGACTTTAAAAATCCTAAAGTTTTGCGTACCGATCACAGGTAACTGCATGCGCGGGATGAGCTCCATCAGTTCCATGCATTTGTTGAACACTTTTCGGTGCTGCACTGTGCCAGCTTCCTGAGTCTATGAAGCGAAAATTGTAAAAAAAATTTTTTTGAGCTCACCAGTTCCTTAAGGTCATGCCCCGTGGAGAAGGCCGCCGTTTCAGAAGCTAAATTCAAGCCGATTATTAATAAAAATGCTGGGTACGGGTAGAAGGTGATGAGTATGTAAGAAAAAAAAATCAATTTTTTGAATTTTTTGACCCGAATAAATTCGAAAAAAAACTAGAAAATTCGCATTTGTTGTTTTAAGTGCTTAATTTGTTTGCATCAAAATCGTTAAAGAAATTATTTATTTTAAATAGAATACCTATGATTACTGCTCGGACTTCTTGTCGTGCGTCCAACTCTTGCAAGTGGTCGTACAGCTGGTTCATCATGCCAAGTGACAGAGTGTTCAAATGACCTCGGTCAGCCATAACCTGTATAGAGCAAAAAAAGGTTTTAAATTTTAATTAAAGACCGTTTGATTTCCGTTCCAAAATTCGAAAAAATTGATATTTAAGCAAAATAGGTGATATCCTAATCTTCGCCTATCAATAGTTAAATCTTAATTTTTGAGTTTTTTTCTTTCATAATTCGTATTTTATAACATTTTAAAGCAATCTTAGTCAGATTTTTACATATTTGTTAAAGAAAACAGATTAATGACTAAATTTTAAATATTTAAGATTTAATTAGAAATTTTAACTAGAGCTCGAACCCGGACCTAGGCACGGACTTTCCCGGATCTGGATTCGGAGTTGTCCTCACAATCAGAGTTCAAACCCGGACTATGGTCTGGGGGTGTCCCCAAAATCCGGGTCCGGCTCGGGTTTTCCAAAAATTCGAGCTTGAACATTACAAATTAAAAATGAATTTGAAACCCGAATTTCCCTGTTTTAAGGATTAATCTTTTTGCCTGATCCAAAAAAGAAGATCTGAATTTCTAAACCCAGGATTCTCCCATTATTCCATATCGTGAAAGACCTTAATTTCCAAATATTTTATTTTTTAAAAACCTGACCAATTTGGCTACTCGGCCATCCAAAAGCCATTCAGTCTTGAGCGTCGGCGATTTGGGTTCAGGTTTCTGTTGCTGTTG
>LDKF01001594.1:0-24156 GCA_001026735.1 Rotylenchulus reniformis
CGAGGCCGCTTTAAAGGAAAAAGGAAATCGGTCATTTTTTGGTGAAATTTTTCAAAATTTCACAAAAAAAAATCAACAAGGGGACCCTTTTCATTTTTTTGATCTTGCCTCTTTCCCCCCTGTGGCTACGCCCCTGAATTGAATGGAAAAAGTTGATTTAAACTGTTGGTCTTTGGTTTTAAAAGGTTCGAATTCATTGACAGGCTCTATGGCGGTGGGCCGCTGCGTCGATAAATAGGTACCTATTAAATGTTGGGCACTACCTGAAAAGCGGCCACTTTTGAAAATCCAAAATTTAACAGGGGGGATCCTGTTCATTTGAAAACCAAAAATTTTTTTTTCAATTTTCTTATTTTTTTTTAACTATTTTTGAGCAAGAGTTGCAAAAAAACAAAAATTTTCATTTTTGCCTAAAAGGGGGGACCCTTTTGCTGGGTTTTCAAAAGTGGCCGCTTTTCAGGTAATGCCATGCATGTTGAATGGCGAGTTAAACACCAGTGTTTTCTGTTTTTTATTATTTTTATTCGTAAGACATTTTGGTGTTAAAATTTTAATATTTGATAAATCAATAAAATAAACCTGAATTGGCTGGTCTCAAGCACCTCCATTCCCGTGCTCTTGGCCACTGGGCTCAGTTGGGTGGCGATTGTGTACAGTGAGTGAAAAATACTAGCCAATATTATTTTTTCGTTGGCACTCAGAGGCGCTATTTGCGGATCAACAGACCTTAATTTTTTTTAAATAAAAATAAATTTTGAATTTCCAACCTCCGATTTTCCCAATCGTAAATGAGCGAACCCGCCTTGTTGATCACCAAAACATGAAACACAGTCATTTTACAGCCAGTCCGTAATTTAGAGAAGACTTTGATGAATGGATATTTAGTTTTAGGGTAAGATGGGCCTATAATAAACAATAATTGTGATAATTTATAAACTTAAGTTGATACAAAGTTTCATTAGAAAAAAATAATTAAATGTCACCATCAGTCAGAATATCATAAAGGAGCGATTTTCCGTTTTTAGCAAGAAAGTTTTTTGGGTTTTTATCGGAACGATTGTTTTAAAATTACGTAAAGATCCATTATTTTTTTTACCCAAAAGTTGGAAATGGATTTTTTATTTGAAAAGAAAAAAGGGTACTTTTCCAGTTTACCCCCCCCCTGGGATTTTTTAAATTTTTTTGCTAAATTCAACCAATAATCTTATCTTACTGTTAGAACTAATCAAGGGTTTTTTTCACATGTGCTGAGTCTGAATCTGACGTCATAATTGTTGTATGATTTCATCAAATCTATGATTTTGCCATCTTTTTCGCTTTCAGTCAATTTTGGTAAAGCTCTACAGTGTAAATGATAATAAAAACAGAAAAATCATAGATTTGATGAAATCATACAACAAATCTGACATCAGATTCGGACTCAGCACATGTGAAAACCCCCTATGTCTTCAAACAGTAAGATTATTGGTTAAATTTGACAAGAAAAAATATTTAAAAAAAATCCAGGGGGGTAAACTGGAAAAGTACCAAAAAAAGTGTTGGTTGAAACGAGAGAATGCTTATGAAAAAGTGTTGAAGAAAACGAAAAGAGTGCTCATGAAAAAGAAATGAGTGCTCATTGGTACTGTAGCACGTCCGCTAACTTTTGGTCAAAAAAGATTAAACAGTAACTCACAAGTCAGCTTAAACGCAACCTATAGGAATGAGTTTGGCGTCAATAGATACCTAGGCCTAAATGACTGCTAAAAAATTCAAAAGAGAACATCCGGACTGGCCGTCTAAAAAAAGTTATGGCCACATCTTTGGCCCAAACCACGATTTTCTGGCTCAACTTGGCCATAACTTTTTTCACACTTGGCCAATCCGGATGGTCTCTTTAGCAGTTTAACTAAACTTTTAGGCCTATATGTTGACGCCAAATTCGTTTCTCTAGGTTGCGTTTAAGTGATGAGTTATAAGTAGGGTGGCGACGGGATCCCCGCTCCCCGCGGGGTCCCCGCGGGGACCCCGTCCCCGTCCCCGCGAGGGTCGCCAGTCCCCGTCCCCGCGGCCTTGTCCCCGCGGGGACACGGGGACAAAATGCACCCCTAAGAATGGGAAAATCGGCCAAAATTGATCATTAATTTTGGGAGAAATGGGAAAAATAAAATTTTCTAAACCAATTTTTCTTAAGAAATGTTCGAAAATATTGAAAATTTTTTTCCGGCGGCCCCTATCGGGGCCGCCGACACAACTATAGGCGTAATCGGGAACTCGAATTCGGCAACCAAAGTGGGGACAAACCGGCCTGCGCCAAAATGACCCCTACCCTGTCATCTAAAATAATTTTTTTTTCATTTTTACAAAAAATAGTCATTAGATTTTCGGAAAAGATCCAAAATTATTATAAGCCACCGATAGTTGAAATTTTTCGAAAATTTTTAAATTATTTGTTTTTTGAAAATTTGAAAAAAAATTAAAAAAAAAATTTATAGACCCAAATTTCTCATAAATTTTTCACAGGGCCCAAATTTATCGAAAAATTTGAAAATGGCTTAATGATAAAAAACAATAATTTTTAATTAATTTCAAATGATTTTTTAATGACGGAAAAAATTTTTTCGAAATTTTTTTTCAATAATTAAAAGACTTAGAAAAATTTCTTGTCCCCGCGGGGACCCCGCGGGGACCCCGCGAAAATCTGTCCCCGTCCCCGTCCCCGCGAGGGTCGCCAGTCCCCGTCCCCGCGGTGACCCGTCCCCGCGGGGAATTCCGCCACCCTAGTTATAAGCAATTTTCTAGTCTCCACACCGAACGGCCACACTGAAACGGCCTGTTTCGCTTTAATCACCCAAGTAGTACGTACGTAAATGCGTGCTGATTGTGAGTCATTTCGGCGGAAAATACCATAATGGGAATTTCGGCGAAAGTGTCAAAATAGAATTATACATGTTCTTAAAACTTTTTCGTTTGACTTTTTAGACAAAAAGTATAAAAAACAAAATTGTTTAGAATTTTATGCTGATTCATATGGTCTTTTTTGTTTTTCGAGTTTCCCAAAAAGTTCGACTTTTGTCGAAATTTTCGAAAATTCGGGTATTCTCGCTAAAAGTCGAATTTATTCAGGTTTCAGTCCATATATCGTAATTCGGTGTATCTTAGAAGCTGTTTTTTCTAAGCTGTAAAGCTGTTTAGAAGCTGTTTTCGCTTCACTGTTGTCGTTTTTAATTTAGCTCTACTGTGCTAATGCGCTACAGTACCAATGAACACGCATTTTCTTTTTCATTAGCACTCTTCGGTTTCTTCAACACTTTTTCATGAGCATTCTCTCGTTTCAACGAACACTTTTTTCGCTTCAGATAACGATAGGGTTCTCATCTGTCCTGATTTCTCAGATTTGTCCTGATTTTCGAGCTCTGTACTTATTTTGTCCTGTTTTTTGGGATTAAAAAAATTTTATTTAAAAAATTACCGATTTCTAATGAAAATCAGGTCTAAATTTTCAAAATTTTCTCCGGCGGCCCCTATCGGGACCGCCGGCTCCTACGCAATGAATTTTCTTCAAAAATGTCTTAAAAAATGACCAATTTTCTAATGAAAAACCGCCGGCTCCTAGCAATGAATTTTCTGCAAAAAACTCAACATGGAAAGTTTTTTTTTATTATGTTCGGCACAAAGAACCCGAACTTCCTTCATCTTGATCTTGATTTGTTCTTAATTTTATGATGTGCTTATTTCAACCCCAAAATTGCTCAAATTGATTATGAGTGGCGAGAAATACGATTTTTGATTCATTATTTCTGAATTTCAGGTGGTATAAAAACATTTTTTGAAATTTCCTGATTTTTGACCATGTTTGGTAACGAAAATCTGATTTTTTGGTCATGATGTCCTGATTTTTAAAATTTTTCGATGAGAACCTTGGATAAAGAGCCGATTTCCAACTTTTGGGCCAAAAAAAACTTTCGTACAGTAAAAAAGGTTTAAATTAAATTGATCTTGATCTGACTGCCGAAGAATATCTATGCTAGAGAATATGTATAATTGCTTCCTTCTTTCGGGCGAAGAAGAAAGAACTCACAAGTCAGAAACCATTTTTTTCATAATTCCATTTGTTGGCTATTTTGCAAACAGACAAAAATCTTTGTGTTTTTTTCATTTCTCAATTAATTCGTTAAAGTTGAAAAATCTTTCGGTGCTAGGTCGTTACCGCTAAAAACCGCCGCGAGGGGCGTTAAAAAAAACCGCCACGAGCTATAGTCTGATACGAAAACTTTTTTGTTAGACTTGTTAGACAAAAAGTATAAAAGGCAAAAATGTGCAGAATTTTATGCTGATTCGAATAGTATTTTTAATTTTTCGAAATTCGGTCAAAAAGTTCGAAATATCCCCTAAAAACCATATTTTTTGGTATTTCGGGGAAAAATCGAATTTTTTGTTAGAATTTCGGAAAATTTTTTAAACCATTCGAATCAGCATAAAATTCTGCACATTTTTGCCTTTTATACTTTTTGTCTAACAAGTCTAACAAAAAAAGTTTTCGTACGGACTATAGCTCGTGGCGGTTTTTTTAACGCCCCTCGTGGTGGTTTTTTTAACGGCTCAGCACCAAATCTTTCTTACAAATTCTTTTTTTTTGAGATATCATCATTAACGAGCACAAAGTAAGTATTCTTCTCATCATTGTCCTATTTTACAATTCCAACCCATAGATTATCAACTTTTTAAAAGATGAATCTGTATTATAAATGCATAGAACCGAATATTTATAATTATTAATCCCTTTTTTTAGCTTTGATTTTAGAATTAGACTTGTCAAGCGTAATTTTAATTGGAATATTTCATTTTAGGGAGCATAAATCACTTTTCTTTCACATAAAAACCTTAATTGACTGAGAAATCCACTTTTGAATCAGAATTGTGCCACATTTATCTGGGAAAAGTTCAAATCCCTAAATTAGCACACCATAAATTTAATTAAAATATATTTAACGTAATTTCTTCTTCTGAACTTGGTACTTTTCATCAAATTTTTAAATTAAATTTCGCCATTCAGCCATTGTCCAAATTCTATTATCATGATTTTCCAGCAATTTATAGGTTTTTGATATAAATTTATCGTTTCTATCTATCGAATCGCTTGTTCAACCAATTTCTCACGCACTTCAAAAATTCAATTTACCTATTGTACGGACTATTACAAAACGTTATATTAGGTACTTTTTATGAATAAGGATTTGATTTTTTGGGATAATAAAATTTTCAGAAAAATTGCATAATTTGATCCAGTTTGGTCCATTCCTTCGTCCACTTGGCAACCAATTTTTGATGCCAATTCATTTTGAATTCTGACGCATTAATATGAAAGATACCAAGAAGGTCGCAAATATATGTTCGAGACCCAAAAAGGAACTAATTAATATCCTGTTTTTAAACCTTTTATAAGCCTCGGAAAATATATTTTTATATTAATTTTTTTATTAAATCACTGATTATTGGACGCTAAAAATCTTTAAAAATCCTTGTTATTTAAATTAAATTACAAAAATAAAATGAGGTCATTCCAAGCAACATTTCCCCCCCCCCCCCCAAATAAAATCCATTTTCATTTATTATTGAAAGTTTTTTTGAAACCGTCCCAAAAGCAATATTCTTTGAAGGAAATGTTTTAAATGAACAAAATTCTCTGCTATCTGCTATTATCTTTCTCAGAAAACAGGAAAATAATTAATTCCTTTTCTTTCGTTGAGAAAGTGTACTACAAACAGCTTATTCATTGGGTTTTGTTTGTGGTACGGAATTTTCTCCATTGTGAATTTTTGTCAAAAGAACTTTTGGCGGTTATACGACATTTGCGGCCCCGACATTTGCGGCTATCGCTATAACTTGGTTCAAATCAAATCTAGGAAAATGAGCTTGGTGGCAAAAAATAGAGCAAAAAATTAGCTACAAAATAAGCCTAAGCACACCCAAATTGGTCCACAGTGAAAAAGGTTATGGCCAAATTATTGATTTTGGCCAAATTCACAGTATTTTGGCCATAACTTTTTTTTCACTGCGGATCAATTTGGGTGTTCTTAGGCTAATTTTGTAGCTAATTTCTGGTTCGATTTTTTGACACCAAACTCATTTCTCTGGGTTTAGGCTTCTGAAGTTCAGATAACATATATTTATGTTGTAGCCGATTCTGAATTTCAGCCTATTCTGAATCTGCGGCCAAACATCCACTGATCGATCGATAACCGAACATCAAAAACATTAGTTTGGGGGGTCTACAACATATCCTGAAAGTTTCAACAAAAATTGTTCATCCGAACATGGTCAAAACATCATCCGAACATTTTATCGATGTTTTGATGTTCGGATGATGTTTTGACCATGTTCGGATGAACAATTTTTGTTGAAACTTTCAGGATATGTTGTAGACCCCCCAAACTAATGTTTTTGATGTTCGGTTATCGATCGATCAGTGGATGTTTGGCCGCAGATTCAGAATAGGCTGAAATTCAGAATCGGCTACAACATTTATAAATAGATATTTTTATATATTGCACTTGGCACAATATTTGCTATTTAAAATTGATAATCCACAATTAAGCTTTAAAGCATTCCTCAAACACCATGTCCGACAATGTTTCTTCAACCACTCCCGTCTACACCCCATTGCCCCCCGTTCTTTACATTTTGGCCATTGTCGAAGTTGTTCCCCTGGTCCTTCTGGCCCTGGCCGCTGTCCTCAACTTTTTGCTCATCTTCCGATGCGCCCTCCTCCACCGAAATCTCAAGGTGATCTTGTTGGCCCAAAGTGCCGTGATCATCGTTTATGTGCTGGCGCGATTTACACAAATGGCCACGAAGAATAACAGGTAAATAACGCTGCCCCAAGAATTGCCTACACCAAATTTCACCTACTCATCAGCCAAAAAGCTAAAATTCGTCTATTAGCAAATGTCATTTGCGGGTTCTACATGTCATCTTGGGGGATCTACATGCTAGATTATGGGGTGGGTCTACAAGCCATTTTGCGGGTTCTACATGAAATATATTTTTTGAATTTGTAGGCGAATCTTGGCTTTGACTGACAATGAGTATAGGCGAAATTTGGCGTAGGTGAAATTTGGTAGCGCCGGTAAGTAAAACACATTCATGGTAGAATGTAGTTGGAACGTTGCTGGTTCGTTTTTAAAAAAGTGCCATAATGGGCGTTTTAAAAAAAAGTGCCAAAACCCAGTATGTTCTTCAAAAACTTTTTTGTAAGACTTGTTAGACCAAAACTTCCAGTGACAAAATTGTGCAGAATTTTATGCTCTATCTGCTGGTATTTTTATTTTTCGAAATTCGAACAAAAAGTTCGAAATTTTTTGAAAATATCGAAATTTAGAGTTATTTCACGAAAATTTCGAACTTTTTGTTCGAATTTCGAAAAAATAAAAATACCAGCAGATAGAGCATAAAATTCTGCACAATTTTGTCACTGGAAGTTTTGGTCTAACAACTAACAAGTCTTACAAAAAAGTTTTTGAAGAACATACTGGGTTTTGGCACTTTTTTTTAAAACGCCATAGCACCGTTGGAACATTTATATGCTCCAAAGGAACCCAAAAATTCTCAAATTAAAATCTGAAAATCTGCGAGAATAGAACATTATTTCCAATAAATGATAAGATAATTCTAGGAATTATACTTTCAAAAATTGATGCCATTATAGTCCAAATTCGTGGCTGGGACAGCTGATGATAGCCTGCATAACATTTGGCAACTTCATCGGCCATGTGCTGATCATTGAGCGGACAATGGCCACAATCTTCGCCCGGAGCTATGATCTGCGGGAAGGCTGGCTTTTTACCATTGGCTGGATTAGCATTATCGTAAGATTATTTCACGAGTTTTAAAAGACAATGATCCGTTTCTGACAACAGAGGCAATTTCAACAATCGTTCAGTTCAGAATAAATTCTTTAAATAGTTTAAAAACTGAAAAAAATTTTAAACCAAATTTAAAATTCGTTAGATCAAAAAAATTATCTGAAAGAGCCAAATTTTTCAACTCATAAATAAAAAATTTTAATTAAGGGTACCTTTTTGATTTTGGACCCACTCTCCGCTCGCTACAGTACATTATCCGTAAACCATTTCGTGGTGCAATCAGTGCTAATGCACTTGGCACTTCTGCTGAGCCTTGTCGAAATTGTGGTAAGATATAAATATTTTTTAATTTTCGAAATTATTTATTGCCCTCTCCACAAACAGATTTTCTTCATTTTGGTGTGGTACAATCGGAGCCATTACAATAACCGGGATTTCACTCGGAGTAGTTACAGTCTTACCGAGAGATACCAGGCTAGTGAATTTTGAGTTTTTAATTAAATTTTCCGCCAATTTTCAGTTTTTCGAAAATATTCAAATCGGAAAACAGTTGGCCTCCTCCTTTTTGCTCCATTTGGTCAACATCATCGCTTCCAACCTCGTCACAATGAGTGCTGCCTACGGATTGGTCAACCTTTTGGGCGGAATTCCAATCCTGACCAGAACTGCGTTCACAGTCCACGCCTTTACCAAGCTGGCCATCGAGGCTACCGTAATCACGTATGTATCCATTAGAGAATTAAGGACATGTATGAGATCGGTTAATTCGATCAGTTTTTTCAGGATTTAGGTCATTTTATTGTCGATTATTTACCGAGAAAAAATCGATCGGGAAACTTTGTTCGATTTTTAAGTTACGGCGTGTCGATAAATAGATACATAGTATTCCCACGAAAAAATCATATATAGTCCTCATCGTTATGTTCTTTTACAATATTATATGAAAATCTTTAAACAATATTACCATAAATTATAATTCGCACTAACACTGCCTTTTATTTATAATAGTGGTAGAATAATAGGTAAAATAGGAACAGAAAAATGGCAGACTGATGAGAGCACTTGATTGATGTCAGAAAAGTTTTCGAAGCTTTTCTTTTCCTCAAAATAATACGCCATTTCTTCTATCCATCGTCACTAAGTATTCGTGTCGATAAATTTTCTTTTTTCAACTCACAAGGGAACATATCGAGGTGTGACTATTCAGCTCGCAATTTAACCCATCTTATCTTATAGAGCATCCTCACATTGCATCGTATATTTTTGGCTTTTTTCGGCCCACACAAATAGTGAAGAATAGAAAAATCGGTTTTAAAAATAAACGGTCGTTCATCTACGCGGATCATTCGCCCCTTTGGAATGACGTCGATCGTACCATGCATAAACACAATAATGTGATGTTTAATAAAAACGGTTGGGAATTAATTTTTAAGATAAAATGTTGAAAATAAACCAGAAATCAGTCGTGGTTAATAATTATTATACATAATGATCCGCGTGGATAAATGACCGTTTTTAAAACCGATTTTTCTACCCTTCACTATTTGTGCGGGCCGAACAAGCCAAAAATATACGATGCAATGTGAGGGGTCCCTCCCTACAAGGGCTACACCTCAATAGAACCCAGTTCATTAGAACCCAGAAACTTCCCTTCAAACAAAAACTTTTTTATGTTTAAAAGAACCCGCAAACATAATAAAAGAAAAAGATTTAGAATCTTAAGACCCCACTTTTGGCCTTTTTGGTTTTTCGAATTTCCCTGAAAATTTTTGAAATTTTCAAAAAAATCGATTTTTTGCATTTTTTCGAAATTTTCAAAAATTTCAAAATTTTTCAGGGAAATTCGAAAAACCAAAAAGGCCATAAGTGGGGTCTTAAGATTCTACACCTTTTTGCTTTTTATAGTTTTGGCCTAGCAACGTCTAAAAAAAGTTTTTGTTTGAAAGGAAGTTTTTGCGTTCTAATGAACTGGGTTCTATTGACCTGACCCCCCTACAAGATTGCGTTTTGAATAGTCACACCTCGATATGTTCCTCAGTCTGCCATGGACATATTTCTGTCTTACCTAAATTTTTACCACGAGGGAACGAAAATTGTAGTCATATGCTGCTGATCACTTACTCATACCATACTCATTTAACCAATACCATAACCTCGAAAATTGTATCTATCGTGATTCCCTCGGTTCAGGTTTCATCCGAAGCTGAAAAAGGATTTGTGGGCGCTTTTGAGGAGAGTGTTAGAGCTGATTTTGTGCCGCAAACTGACCCATCGGAGCAAAGTGTCCGATATTGGCATGGCCAACCGTGCCAATAATAGGGACACGGAGACCGAAGAACACTTTCGGATGTTGGCCGAGCACTGGAAATGATCGGAGGAAAGATTGGCCAGAGAACAATTCAATGATTCTCCTCCTCATTTTTCAAATTTATTGTTTCATTTTTAGTCAATCATTCTCCTCCTCATTTTTCAAATTTATTGTTTTATTTTTTGTAATAAAAATTGTAATCGACTCGTAAATTTGACGAGTGCAATTATCATTAGTTGTGCTCAAAGTTATCTTTATCATTATAAGACATTATTGATTAGCAAACAGAAAAAAGATAGGAAATAATTTGGGATAAAATTAATTCATATTCATTGTATCAAAAATTGCGAAGTATAGCCATAACCTATGGACGAAAAGTTGAAATTTTCATCAAAAAATCGTAACAAAACCAAAAGTTATTAATTTCTTTTCCACAAAATTGAGGGAAAAAATAGAAAGCAAAATAGGTTTGGATAAAAATGCGAACTATGGAAAAATAAAAAATGCAAGCTAGTAGGTTCAAATAAAGCTAACAAGTAAAATGGGTTTACGTGTCATTCCTTGGTTAGCAAAAAATAGCTTTCCATTTAATCCCGCCCCTTTTTAATAATTCTAAAGATTTACTAATACAACCAATTATACGTTTAAAAGTAAGTCTGTAACTAATGAACAAAAAAAAATTTAAAAATTTAAAACGAGATCGTAATTTTCAACCAAAAATTGAAGGTATTAAAGAATTTTGATCATTTTTATTCCCCTTCTTAGTATTCCATAAATTTTCCTGATTTATTTGCCTGTAATTTGTTATAAATTCCCCATTAGAGATGTCTTCCTGTTCTTGGACCCCGGCCTTGGCCAAACTATCCAATGGCCAAAGTGGCCCTTTCTCCGGCCAATGCCATTGCGGATCCGTCCAGTTTCGTGTCAATTCCCTCGCCCCCGGGGGCCTTCGCACTGCTTACCTTTGCGATTGTTCGCTTTGCGTTAAAAGGGGAGCCGTCACAGTGTTCGCGCCATTGGCCGAGTTGGTGGTGCTGAAGGGCCAGGACAAACTCACTTTGTACCGGTAAGCACACTTATTGGGAAGCAAAGATCAAGTAATTCAGGATTATTGTATATGGCACCCAAAACGGACTGGGTCAACTCATCGTCGGTACAACTGATCGCCAAGGCCTGTAACTTGGTTCAAACCAAACCTAGAGAAAACGAATTCGGTGGCAAAAGATAGAGCATTAAAATAGCTACAAATGCTTCTAAGCTCATTTGAATTGGCCCACTGCAAAAAAAAGTTATGGCTAAAATATGAAAAATATGATATTTTGGCCATAACTTCTTTTGCAATGGGCCTATTCGTCGGATGAGCTTAGAAGCATTTGTAGCTATTTTAATGCTCTATCTTTTGACACCGAACTCGTTTTCTCTAGGTTTGGTTTGAACCAAATTACAGGCCTTGACGATCAGATACCGGTGATGAGTTGACCCCACGCCACCCGGTTTCAAAAATAAAAATATATTTTTTTAAATATTAAACATTTATGCCATTGGTCTAACTTGTAAGTTATTTGAGAACTGTAGCAGCTGAATTCTTCTGAACCAAAATCACGGAAAAAAACAAAACCAAAACTGGTCTTAGGCATTTTGATTTCTAACCTTATATGGATGATTGCTTAAAAATTATTCGTATTTATAAGCAAATATATATTTTTCATTTTTATGGGATTTTATTTTACATTTTTTTACCGTTTTCGCTTCAACACCGGCTTGGCCCAGCACTTCTTCTGCTCCATCTGCGGCATCTACACACATCATCAATGCCGTTCCAACCCGGACCTTTGCGCTGTGAATGTGGCATGTTTGCAGGGTTTGAGCCCATTCAACTATTCCGAGGTAATAAAAGCAAAAATTTATTTATTTTTTAATGCCTTTGCTAATAAAGGGAAGGGATGGAATCTTTTTATATTTTCAAAATAGGTATTTTAAAATTTATTCAATAATTAATAATGAGAAATGGGTACCGTAACTCGCTAAATTAATGTTTCGATCTCCAATAAAAGCCTTTACAGGTTCCCGTGTTAGATGGAACTGCCAAACATCCGACAGATTGTGCCCAACAATGGCACTGGAAGGGAGTGATCAGATTTGAGCCGGAAAAGTCCGAAAATGGAGATGATCGATCAAATATCAATGGGAAGTGATCCCCAAAAACAAAAAATATATAATAGGATCGTAACGTAAAGAAAATGCTTTTAAGCTAACTATTAGGTATTTTCTAAGGCGTCCATTACCCACACCCTTCGTCCAACACCTTCCTTTGAGGTGTCAAATTTCCCATTATTTTTTGCCTTTTAAGCCTATCCCGAACTCGAATTCTATTTTGCCCAAGTATTTTTACAATTTCTTGGGCTAATTTAGTCTCAAATTCATACAAAATTCATCATTCTGTTATGTAACATTAAATTTTTAAAATTTGGAAATTAAAAAAATTATAATTATTTTCAATTGAAGAAAAACAGAAAAAATCCCTTAATTGTTTCATAAATGACCAAATGTTGGTAAAAGATTCATTAAATTGATAAATCCAAATTATCCCAAAAAAATTTCCTTCGAGGAATTAAATTAAAATCAAATCTACCAATTTTTGGTAGATTTGATTTTTTAAATCAAAAATTCTGTCTTCTCCCGTGAAATATTCTCAACCTATTTTGGTCTTTCCCTTATTATGGTGCCATTGACCTTTCACTTTTGCCTTGCGAGGGATGAGATTGGAGCAAAGAGTTTGCTGGGCATTGGGGATGAGTCTGCCCCCTCCTCCACTGACCATTGGCCACAAATTGGATAGGACATTCGTGCACTCGGGGCATTTCTTGGCCAATGTATCCCCGGGGGAGGGAGAAGGGGACCCGCAAAGACCGAATTTCACTTTTGCGGAATTTTTATGGGATTAAATGTTGTGAAAACTTCGGTAGAAATTCCTAGAAACTTTCCTATGTCAACCCCATTTTTATATGTTAATTTCAAATGAAAATTATTTAAAATCTATGATTTTTCTCTATATATCAAGAATCCTTTTCAAAATTTATCTTCTTAAGAATTGGAAATTAATTATAGGAAAAAATTAGTAATTGATTTATGTCATCTATTGATCTACATACCATAAAATATGTTGAGCTTCCAGAGAGCAAAAATGTTAAAAATTGGATATTCCAATCTGGCAGATTCCAAATAATTTTGGTCACTTCCCCCAAATTTTTATTCTTTTCCTTTCACTTTTGTCCCTTTCTTCGTCGGTGTCAAATTTCCCACCCTTTTGCTTGTTAAATGACCCTCCGACATAAGTTTTCGCTACCTCTCTCTCTGCAACCAAAGGACAGCATTTGGCCAGTTTCCACATCGAAAATTTTTGGACCCTTGGCCACTTACATACCTTTTCCCACGAAAAATGTCCAAAGACCAAAAATTAGATACAATGGCCATAAACAATGTATTTTCATGAAAATTTCAATTTTTATCACGTTGAAAATCTGAAAAATGAAATAAATTTCATTTGGCTCTCTATGCACAGAAATCCCGAATACCGAGTCTTCATAAACCTAATTGTATCAAACAAATTGTCTCCCTAAAAATAAAAATATATTTGTTTCATACTAAAAATCCCTAAAATCTTCTATAAGCTTACTAGTACATCCTGCAGATATCCCCTACGATGCAACAATAAAAAGTTTTCCGCTCAATTTGCGCCTTTTCTTTCTTTGTCCATTCTTCTTATGTGTTGTCCACTTCAGACGAAAGCACTTGGCATTGGCACTAGGCATTCCACACAAAATTCTCCAAGGCCAAAAGAATTTTGAAATTTATTAATAGAAATTCTTTTTCTAGCCCTGCCTATTGATTTTCCCCCAAACAGTGATCACCATTAAAAATGTTTTTATTTTTTGTTGAAATATCTTCGAATTTCCTGTAAATCCCCCAAATTTTGCTGCCTTCTCTGCAATTTGAGCTCAATCAGCTCCATTTTCGGAATAATTCCAATTTCTTCGTCAAGTTCTCCTCCCCCTCCCCTGACTTTCGGCCGCCAACATCACAGCTCAAATTGCCCAGCTCAATGTCCTCCGCCTCCTCTGCTTTTGCCCCTCAGGGGATTAATTAATCGTCCCTCGTCCAACACGCCCCCCCCCGGGCCTCTGCTCTTCTCTGGCGACGAGAACACTCACTCATCCGCCCGGATGGATCCGGCCCCTCCCCGACTGCCGGACTTCCTTCCGGACCTTCCGCTCCGGTGGCCATGATGGTTGCCGGACACGCCTCCCCTTCCCTGGCAACGGCCCCATCCATCTGCCCCGAGGAGCTTTCTAAGGCCCAATTTGGCATTTCGCGCGGAAGACAAATTCAATTTTCGGAGGAGCCCAGAAGGCAAATGGGACCCCGGGGAACGCTTCCCGTCTCTGCTGGTGATGATGAGCAGATCCATGGCCAATTCTAGTTTTAGGATTATTTAATGATGGGTCAAATTTGAACACCAAATTTATTACGCTGAATGATTTATTCCTTTAATCAGAAGCTATAAGGATTTTGAAAATTTGGATTTTTCTATCTTTTCAGAACAAGGTTTTGATGGACATAAGATCTCGACCCTTTTCCCGAAAATGCTGTCCAGAATAAGCAAAAATATCCTTTCATGCATCAATTTTTTGCACTTTTCTCGCCATTTATGCATGGTAAGAATTGACCATTGCACGCGATCAATTATGTAGCAATTTTTGACTCTGACTTACAAGCGCGGATTTAGGAGTCAATCCATGTCCAACTCTGCTCCAGACCAAAAAATTCACTAATCCAGCTTTAATCCTTTTATACATATATAAATCCCCAAATTAGCAGATTAGCATCCTCTGATAGTCTTGGTTCAATCGATCGGTCTGTAAGGCTGTGACCCGATTCATCCATCCTCCCGACACCCTTAGCATTGGCCACCTCTGCCCACCATCCATCTGATCCATCCGTCTTCTCATCACCAAGAATCTCGGAAAGCTTTAATCTGGGCCGGTGGGACTTATAATTCTTCCTCCACTCCTATCCCCCCTCCACATCTGGGCTACAAGTTCATTTCAAAATATTTTCCTAAGCTTCTGAGATTTGTTTTACTTGTTAATAGGAAATTCATATACATATTTGTTCTTAAAAATCACTTGTCATTTTTGTAAAATTTTTAAGCATCGGTCAGGGTATTTTTATCAACAAAATATTTAAATTCAAACTGATTTTCTGACAACTTCTAACGATTATAACTTCCATGATTTGGTTTGTCCTACCCTATCCAACCATTAATTTTGGCTTTATCCAACAGTCAGAGGGCATTAAATCCGTTGGTCTTTGTCACGTAAAAGCCACAATCCATCCCATTATTCTCCCTTTGGCCCCTCCCCCTTCCCCGTGTCAGATTCATCCAATTTTTTTGTTCCCCAAAAACAGTGTTTGTCTCTCCCTTTGGCCATGAGATGTGTTATTGAATTAGCCCTTTGGGCCCTAAGAAAAAAGGGCCGGGACGGGGGGGGGGGGGAGCTGTGGCTGACGGGCGCCGTCAGTCGGTGGGAGTGTCCGATTCTCGTGTCAGTCAGCAATGTTTTCTGACGAGATTCACATCAGATTCACTCATTCATCCATCCTAATCCCCATACTACTTCCCATCCCTCTTTTTTGCCCTTTACTAACTTTGTTTGTACACAATCCTTCGGGGAAAATCAGTTTTTTTTGCTAAACTTCTCGATTTGTAGAATTCTTTTTTTTAGTTCCCAATCCAAAATTTTTTAATGTTTTATGCAACTAATATATAACCCTTTCTCACAAATTGATGCTTAAATTAAATATAAAGATATATTAAAAGTTGAATTCGTATATAGTTTTCTGGGGTTTCCCCTGTTTTTTGGTTCAAAAATAATTTCTGAAAAATCGCTTTTTCAAAAAATCAAAAGATTTAAAAAAATTAAACCCTGTAAAATGCAACATTTGTTTGGATTTATGCATGAAATTATATTTAATTAATAAGCTCCATAAATATTAGTTTTATTAAGCATAATAATGGTCAATTTCACTCTGTCCATCATCGTCCTCCATCCATCCATTATCTCAGTCGGGGAATCTGACCATCGGTGAGTGTTAGCTCAATTTTGGAGTTTAAGCATGAATTGGCATAGCCCCGGTGGAAGGAGCATGATGCCATACCCCAACGGTCAGTGAAGGGCACAGATATGCAATCGGACACCCCAATTTGGCATCCGCAACAATAATCCCCTTTGGGCCAAGGCCAAAACACTCGAAAGAGATTATCATCGATGAGTATTATTGCAAAAAATAATATGATAAAATATATTATAAAGCCTCTCTTCAATATAAGCCCCCCTAGTAGATGGTTTAAAAATATAAGGCCATACTATACTCTATTATAAGGCCTCCCTCTAATATAAGGCCTCCTTTTCGACGGTGGTTGAAAAATATATAAAGCCTGGGTCTTAGAGAGAATACGGTATATACATTAGTTTCCTTGATGACCTTTTCGAGGTTAAATGAATTTGGAAGGTAATATTATAATATTATTATATAGTTTTTTTATTATCAATCAATCCATACCTCTGTTAATTTATTCTAAACTTCAAAATTGCGCCAAATTATATTTTCATATTTTCCACGTCAAAGTTCAGAGAATTCGTCATCGATAGTCTTTGGCCCCATCAAAATTTCCGACAATAATTAGGTACTCTTAATGAATGATGAACAGTTGTACCCATTGGGTGGTTATGGGCCAATTCCAATTTCCAAAGCAATTTCCGACAGCCCATCAATCTTCCGATCCAACCAAATTCGATGTGTTCCCATTTCCTCCCAATTGTCACCCTCCGATCAGCCGATCACCCTCTGGAGAGGGGTTCCGATTGATCCCAGATCGGGAGTTGTAATTCCTCCAAAATCTGGCCCAAATAACATTTCGCGGTCCTTTGGACTCGGGTGCTTTTGCTGTGTTCCACCTTCCATTTGACCAGCAGGTGCTTCCGCCATAGGGATGGCTTTATCCGATCGAACATTGTCCAGATCCACATCATTCAATAGGCTGGCTATATACATAGATATCTCTCAAAATCCTAAATTAATTCATTATAAACTGTTTTGGTTCATTGGTCTTGTACATTTTTAAACCCATCCTAGTTCCCTCAAGAATCCCAATGGATGCCCTGAAATATTTATGGAATAATAAAGAAAATACATAAAATTTTCCCATTATTTAAATGCACACACTTCAATAAATATCAAATTAATTATTATCAATTTAGCCTCTTGTACCGTCTCTAAGCTAAATTTCTGTAATTTATATTTTTAAATTTTTGTAAATTCCATCAATATGTGTCGATTTTCCGCGAATATTCTATTTCGCTTGAATTTTAAACTTATTAGACTGAAAATCTTCCATTCTTCAAAGTTTTCCAATGGCATTTTTCAGAGAATAAAAATCGAAAAGGCCTTTCTTCCGCCATATGATGGAGAAGGGTTGTGCCTAGTGCCCATAAAGAAAATCTCTGGGGACTTAAGGGGAAGAAAAACGTCAAATCAATCCCCATTTTTCTCATAAAGCTTTAAGCATACAAAATTTCGAGGGCTTTTCTGGCATTAAATACCGAATTTAGAGCTGATTCTATTCATCTATTTTCCTCACCTTACCAGATACTATAGATTTCCTGATTTTTTTTTATAAATATTCCTTAGTTTTTTTCCCTTTTTTTACTTTCCATAATTTTTTTTTGAATTTTTCTTTACTTTCCATATTTTTTTTTTGAATTTGGAACAAGATTTTCCCCTTTCCATAAGCAATAAACCGACCGGTCCAAAAAGATAAAACATCACTTATACCATGTTAGCTAATACCGAGGAGGGGATTAATCGTGTCCCCTCCTAAGAAAAGCTCCTTCTCCCCGAGTCCCGGGGCTGACAACAATGACAAAAAGCGGATTAACCGGGCAAAGACAATGCAAGGAACATATTTTATTTGGATTTTTTGCTGTGTTGAAATGGTGCTATAAAGCTAAAAATTTTACACCATGCCTTTATGCAGATCACAATAATGACAAAATACTTGTATATTTTATGGACTATGTTGGATTTTTTAGAGATTATATTTTTGTCATTTGACATGTATATACTGTACATAAATATTTAGATATAAAAATGACAAAAAAAAGTTTTTTCCGGATTTGAGTCATAAAAGTGGTCAGTCCGAACTTTTTAAAATACCGTATTTCCTGTATTAGACTCCCCAGGGGATTTATTTTTCAACTCCCCTCCAGAGGGGGGTCTATTAAGGGGCGACTAATTGCAGGGGGGACTTAATACAGGAAATACGGTACTCTCAATACCGACTGAAATGGCCCAATTACTTTATTATGTACTTTTATTAAGTCCCCACCTCCCATTAGGAGCCCACCCCTCTAATAGACTCTCCCCCTCCTCCGAAGATACTTAAAAGAAACCTCTAATAGACCCCCTTTGTTCAGAGGGGTTGAAAAATAACACCCTATGAAGTCCTAATAGAATTTTTAAGGTATCTTTTTTATGACGAAAAGAGGCAATATTTTTGGAGTTTATTCAATGTTATATTTTTTTCAAATATTTATTTTTGGGATTTTTGGCAGAATAAATTGAAATAGCCCCAACAGACAACAGAGGGATTAGGGAGGGTGAAAAAGAATTTCCGGCACAAATGTTGTTCTGCTGGCATCCACCCACCCACCCTTGTCCAATTTTCCTAAAAATTCCCTAAGCTTTTTTCATCTTTAACGCGGATGTTTATTACTATTTTCCTTTATTTTCTTTTTCAAATGCGTTTCTTTCGAGTTTTCGACGACGAAAATCTTATAAGTTGCACGACAATTTGATTGTGCCAATTTGCAGCACATTCTTTTCTCGTCGAGGATTTCTTTTTTTCTTTATTGCCCAAATTTGTTCCTTTTTCCGGACAACAAATGTCAATGTCATACTCAACTCCAAAAATAGGTTAATCTACTAGTATACTCTGCTTACTTTTATATATTTTTGCTCAATTATCCTCACTTCTATTTCAAATTATTTAAATCCATAAAAATGTTTAATTTTGATTTTTTTGTACTTCCAATCTTCGCGTTGGAAAATATTTTACATTTAAAATTGATGCCAAATCAGAATCATTTGTCATTTTTAGAACCCATAGCAAGGCATTTTTGCCACTATGGCAGCAGCAGACTTGGATCGTAAAACCATTAACCCCAAAAATTGTCCCCATTACCATCAACACCAAACTTGTTGCGTTTATCACCTTCTGGTGCTGCCTAAATTTTACGACCACCCTGACATATATGCATTCCTTCCTAAAAATTTGATTAATTTTCAATGTTTCACTATAAAAACCCACCCGAGATCCCATTTTTCTGGCAATTTGATCGGAAATTGAAAAGTTAACCTTACCATACCCATTTTCACAGGAGTTCCCAGTATAGAACATCAATCCGAGGATGTGAGAATAAAAAACAAATTCCCAGACACTTTCTAATGAAACACTTCAACATCAATAAAAGAATTTTAAATGGCTAAAAGCGCCTAGTGCCAATTTGGCGGATTTAACAACTCGGAGTTCAAATTTAAAAGTAACTTACAGGCACAAATCCTAAATAGGGGGTGTATTAATTTCTCAAATATCTTTAATCCAACTTCTAAATTCAAATAATTCAATTAAAATCATGGATATAATTTATTCTAAATTTATTACTTCAATATTTAGTCTTTGCTTTGTTTTCTTTTCGTCGAAGTTAATATTTTTATTTCGCCGATCGATTTGATTCCGATCGGCGGATGAATTGGATCGGATCCGCCGATTGGACTTGGATTGTCCTTGCCCGGGGACTTGGCCATCACATTTGGCTGAATAGCAATCGCTCAATCAATCTGCTGATGGGAAAGGGGAGGGGGAGGGGAGGGACCCATGGCCGGAGCAGGGCAATCACCCAAAACCCACCACGATTGTCCGCCCCCTTTCCCAAGCCAATAAAGCCAAAAGTACAAAGCGAAAGTCAAACGAATTATTATGGCCATATCCCAAAGAGAAAATTGTTTTACGAAAGCCCCTTTAAATTGTTTGTTAGACCCATAGAATTTTTTGCATTTTATTCAATTTTAATAAAATTAAAAACATTTTATTTTTTGCGTTGATTCACTGCAGAAGCTTTTCAACGAAAATTAACACAAAATAGGGCGGGCTGGATTGATAAAATTGGCTACAAAAAAGTGGCTAAAATTGATGGAATAGTTATGGAGTTAAAAAAAGCAAAAAGAGTATTAGCATCAAAGCATAGATATCCACAAGAGTGACTTTGATATAAAAAATTGAGCTGACAATTTTTTGAATTTTCCAGGAATTTTATGGACTTTTCCTTTATTCCCTAAATTTTGCTTAAAGCTTTTCGAGTTTCCAGGAATTTTCCTTGGCCTTTCCCCTCCCCCCAATTTTTCTTTTTTGTGTTTGACCAAATGTTGCTCCCCCTCCCCTTCTCACCCCACAGGGTCTGACCATTCATTCTCATTCTCTTGGCCCAACTCCCCTCCCCTCCTTTGGCCCTTTTTCTGTGCAAATAAACACTCATCCCCCTCGGCCCATTCACTTCCAGTGAGGAAAAGTCACACAAATTTGACCCTTCACCCCCCCCCCCCTTCGGAACCAATTGAACCGCTAAAGGATCAATTGACTGATTGATGATTATGTATTTGCATTATTCACATTCACAGGGCCCAAATTTATTATTTGGATGGGGTGGTCACAACCTCATGACCACAACAAGTGACATATGTGTAAATAGCTGTTCATTGATCAGAGACGAGAAATAATGAGTCGCCGCCAATTTGCACAAAGACTAATAATGGAGGTAATCTGACCACAGGAGCTGCTGACCCTTTCAATGATCCCAATAGATCATAATAAACCACATATCTTTTTGGTCAGGATTAGGATCTCCTAGACAAAAAATTCGCAAAACATCATACAGAACAAGGACTGAATTTTATGGGTATATTCTTGTTAGTTGTTAGACTTGTTAGACTGGACCATCAGAATACAGTACCAAGAACTTTCACTGCGTCAAAAATTCACCCCTCTGACTGGTCCAGATATTTTCTCATATCAAAATATAATTGGCGAAAAATGGGTTCATTTTGAACTTAAATGTGAAAATTAATTGGCCAATGCTTTACCTTGTTTTCTCTGTTTTAGCTTTCTCCATAGTCGGTCCAAGATGGGTTTATGGCATTACCTTCCCCGTAAACAAATTTTCGCCCTCCAACAGCGATCCTTGCCCATCTTGTTCTTGTCTCTTCTCGTCCATTGTCCCTCTTCCTCCTCCTTCCCGTTTTTCATTTTTCCTTTATGGGTTCGTCCCATTTGTCCATTTTGCCCATTCATTTCCGTTTTTGTTCATTTATACCTTTCCTTTTCTTTTCCGATTTCTTTGCTTTAAAAGAACAAAAAGTGCTCCCGCAGCGCTCGCGCAAACATTCCCTGTGAGTGTTTGCCATCAGCAATACTACCCCCTCCATCCATAGGCCATTATCATTACCTATCTTCTATGGGTTTCACTTTTTTATCCTTATACCGCTGTAAATCCCTACGGGCAAATTTCCCACCTATTTTTGCACCTTCAAGATACCCATCTCCTCATTACCTATTCTTGTTGTCTTTGATCTTTTAGCCGACATAATAAAGGCCATATATGGAGTATTTCGCATATTTTTTCCATTATTCTCTGAAGTTTACCAAATTATTTGGCTGAATATTTCTTATAAATATACACAAAATATTTTCCATATAAGTTTATAGTGTTTTTCTAGACTTTTAATATTTTATAATTGATAATAGTCATAAAACGATATGTAGCTCCATATTTTCATAGAATTCAATTCATGAAATATCGTGAAAAATACTTGTCAGATTATCCCCTTAATCTTCTCCCATTCGCCAATTTTTGATCATTATCCCGCTAAAATAACAAGAACCCAAGATTTTTATCTTGACAAGACATATGATGTATCCCAAGGAAGAAAAAACAACAAACACGCGGGTCATATCGCATACATCACCATCGGCCCTCTCCTCCCTCCCCACAATCTTCAAAACCGATCGCCCATTCCCCTCTGCCCTCCTCAATCCCCCAAATCCGTTCCATCCGCCGATTATTATTTTTGCGCATGGCTTTTCGCGACCCTCGGGGGATTATCCCTCTTCTTCTCCAAGTGCCTTTTCGGCCCAATTTCTGGCCTATCCCTCCTTTCCCCTCCTCCCAACCCTTCAATGGCCCATTTCCCGACTCATCATTCTCATCATCCGCGCAATTTGTGCCATTGCCAATTTGTATGCCGAAGACCTCCTCCTAAGGAGGAGTTTAATTGAATCCGAACCGGCAACCCTTCAAGCAGAGCTGAGATTTCCCAAATCAGCACGATAACAAAGAGAGAGACTAACAAGAGACACACACCAAATTTTTGTCTCCAAATAAATATTTCAAAATTTTGTTATACCATGTCATAACAGAAGTTACCGTATACCAAGATCATACAATGTTGGGATAATCTACAGTACATTTGAGCAAGTTAAGTGTTAAAAATTGAAAGGTCATATTTGTATAATAAGACCTTAATTTTTTTACGAAGATTTCAAGATTTTTTGAGTTATTTGCACATCCCTCATCTCTAGCAATTTTTCCTTGTATAAGTTAGTTTGTTAGTAGTTATCGTCCCTATCATTTTTTTTTATTTTGAAATACACAGCTGTGTGAATTGAATCCGACTTTCCCCATCATCCTCCGATCCATCCTATTCAAAAAGTCCGGCCAAATTGTTTTTCAATTCAAAAGTCCCCCTTCGCGACTCTCTGTCCATTGCCAGGGATTTCACCACTTTTCTTGTTAACGGTTAGCCGCCAGCAGAAGGACCTTTACAACTAGCCGATTTTCCGATTTTCTTAGAGAGTTCCCCCGATTTTTTGTAATAATTGTAGGTTAATTTTCTGGAAATCCAAGATCTAATTTATTGAAAATGGGATTTTTTCCTTGTGTTTTTCCATAAAAATTATTTTTTCTCTTTTCCTACTCATACTTCATACCAAGTTTTTTTACTATTTTTCCAAGTACCTTTGGGCTTTTTTTACATTTGCTGTGGCTTCAGTACATACATATTTTTTCGCCACCCAAATTGTCTTTGTTCTTCTCTGCTAAATAATGCAATGATTTCTGATGTTCAATTTTGATGGGCCCTCTGGTGGACCAAAATTATTTTTCCCCAAAAAATCCATCAAAATCATTGGTTTTCAAGGGGTTCCTCGCCAAAATGGTGCTCCAGGCAAAACTTGGTCCTCTCCATCTCACCATCTCTGCTGATGGGCAGATTGACTCTTCTCTTCTCACTGTCAAATTTTTATTATTTTTTATTTTTATATATACATACTTACATAGGTATACTTTATACATTTGTACATTTCCATTATAGCTAGTATTAATGGGCTATAAATTCTGATTCAAAATTCAAGAAGGAATAATTTTACAGTGATCAAATTGTACATAGCTACAGAATTATTAAATGCCCTTATTAATCGCCCTTGAAATCCACGATACAGTAACATTAATAAAAATAATCATTTACACTATAATTTTTGGATCCAAGCTCCTCAATACTTAGGAAAATAAAAAAGACAAAAAATTGAAATTTTCAAAAAATTACTCTCACCAGCCAGCGGGTCTGATCTGATCATTGGACTCTCTTAATCCCCTTAACATTCTGCTGATCTTGATCTTCGGTCACATCCCTCCCCCGCTCCAAAAGAGAGAGCGGCGGATTTGCACAAAGAAAGTGCCGACAAAGGAAACGAATGGCATTTTTCGTGCGAGGGCGCGATTTGATCATTGAACCTCAGAATTCCCCTTTAAAGCCCGCAAAATTTCTGTGTTT